>VWZX01010244.1:0-74591 GCA_013399015.1 Galbula dea
GTGATTGCGAGGCCACTGTCAGCTGCCTGGAGAAAGCGTCATCAGGTTCCTTCTACTAAAACCTTGATTTTCTGGTCAATGTAAAATTTGAGAGGTGGTTTTATTTTTAAGCAATTGTTAGAAAAATTAGGAGTGGCCATGTACAAAAAAATTCACATATCTGTTAATGTTCACAGAGTTAATGTGTTGGTTTTTTTTAAAAAAGCCATTTTCTGGCTACAAGCTTTTCCTTTCTAATATTTCAAATCTTTTCACATGCCTGTCAAGGCTTCACCTGTCTTCTTCTTGCTGATACAGTGCCATGTTCTTTGTGTTTCTCCACCAATTTTTCTTGGTAGAGCTGCATTCCCATCAGCCAGTCAGCCACAGGCACACAAATCACAGCCGCTGGGCACCAGAGGACCGATGGTCAGCACAGACCATTAGATCATCTCACCTGACCTCTCCCTGACACAGAGCTGAGTCTGGCATCCAATTACTCCTGTATTGAGCCTGGTAACTCCTGCTTAGCTAAAGTGCATGGTGCAGAAATGCATCTTGTCTAGGTCTAAATTTATCAAAAGAATGTGCTGCTCTCCTGGGTAGTTTAATCTTTATTAACACTCACTTTTTAAAAGCTCTGTTTGATTTTCAATTTGAATTTGTCTGGCTTCAGCTTCCAGGCATGGGCACCTGCGATGCCTTTCTCCTCTAGATTAAACAGCCCTTTAATACCCACCTCTCTATACCCATGAAGGTACCTCACACAGCAGAATTAAGTCACCTCTTGATCTTCCTTTTAATAAGCTAAACAGGCTGAGCACCTTCAGTTTTGCACTGTAAGACATTTCCCCCAGCGCCCCCACAGGATCAAGTCTCTAATACTGCCCGATGTCATGGAGGGGGGGAGACATGTGGCAAAGCAGCCCTGTGCAGCTGATGAAATTAGGCAGCTTGCTCAGAGATAAGTGCCTTCCCCCAGCACCTACTCCCTCATCCAGCCTGTATTTTGGGGAGGCTGCTTAGAGGTGTCCAGTGAAATTTCACACCTCTTCAGCCACCTCCTGTGCCCCACGTCTCCCAGTCACTGAATGATGGTGTCAAAGTTTAGCCTCCCCAGCTGGCCAAAACCACATAACCACTCATTCGTTTCTTCCCCCCATCGGTGGGATGGGAAGGAGAAAACACAACAAGCGTTTGAGGGTCCAAGCTTAGGACAAGGGAGGCCTCATTAACTGCTTATGGGCAAAAACCAGACCAGACATTGCGGAAACCAAAATTTAATCTAAACAAAATCACAATCAAATCCTTCTAGGGTGAGAGCATATATTTACTATACAAACCCCACACACTCCTTCCCCTCTTTTAAGCCCTGCTCCTGAGGTAGAACACCCTCACTCCTGCACTGCAGAGGGATGGGGAAATGGGTGGAATGGGACCCCAGTCCAGTCCACGATGGTACCACTCTGTTGTCCTCAGGGGAAAACCCCCTGACCATCCTTCCTTTCGGCTATGTGGTGTCCCTCCTGCAGGGAATGATCTCCATGGCTCTTCCCCCAGGTCCCAGCATCTCTTCTGGGGATCTGCTCATGTTCCAGCGCAGGCTCATCCTGCTCCACAGGCCACTCTGTGGTGTCCTCACCAGCAACATCTCTGCAGGACTTCAAAGGCAGCTGCAAACCTTGCCACATGCTAAGGAAAATGGCCACTCCAGGATCTTCCCCTGAACTCCTTCTGGGAGGCGAGGGGGCACCATTCTCATTCCGTCTCTTTCTTTCTTTCTTTCTCTCTCTCTCTCTCTCTCTCTCCCTTCCTTGCTGACTTGCAACATAAAACAACTGAACAGAAAAAAAAACACTCACAAGTTGGTTTAATCCTCTTAGATACGCTGTTCACAGAGATGCTGACTGGCTCAGCTGCACCCAGAGGCAGGACCAACACTGGAGCTGGAGGAACCTTCTTGAACCTTCTCACCCAAGCATGCTCAGCGCAAACCCACCACATTCCACCCCAAGCCGAGGGAACCTTCCTGAACCTTCTCACACAAGCACACTCAGTATGAATTCACCACAGCCAGGGAGGCAACAAGTGCAGCACTCCCCACCTGTGCATATCAGATGCTCAACAAACAACAAAATTTAGGACTATTTCCTAGTGAGAAAGATTTGAGTGTGCCCAGAGCCACACTGTGCTTTACAGCCATAGTGACACACTGAGCCATACCTATTTACTTTAGCTATCCCTGAAATCCACAGCTCTTTGTGGTTTTAAGTGGTGTCAGTTGCATCACTGACTTCATCTCTAGGCAGGGATTCAAGACACACAGGTCCCAGATGGCAGGTGGCAGTGCTTCCCACCCAGGGCACCTGCTGCATTTAGCAACTGAAACAAGAAAATGGAAAAGGTCTTTCCTCATTCAGCATTTACCTGAATAGTAAAACTCAGAGTTGGTCGAAAAATGGAAGTCAATGCACCTGCAATACTTCACACACATTATTGGCAAGAGTCATCATTTTTGATCAAGTTTTTAACGCATTTCTTTCTGAACTGAAGCCCAGCCACTGCATGCAGTGACAGATAGAGTTTGGGTGATGTGATTTTACAGCCAGCCAGCCCACAAGCTGGATTTTAGCCACAGGCTTCAGCAATGCCATTTCACACACCATTATATCGCTTTAGCTGAGATAGTACACAGAGCACAGAGCACTCTCCACTGGGTATTTGTCCTGCCTGCAAATCAATTACAGCAGAGACCATGTGCATTAGGGTTGCTTCTTGGCGCATATTTCAACTGTGATATACGTTGCTCTGCTCTGCAACAAACGACTTAAACCTCCAGGAAGTTGTGTCTGTCAGAGAGGATTTTATTAGGTGAGTCATGCCCATTCTCACAACAGTAAGGGCTACCTGGCAGAAAATTGCAAGCCGTTTCCCTCGGAGGGGGCAAGCTCTAAATGAGTTTCCCGGTCTCACTTTGAGAATGTGCTTAGATATTAAAGGGACCAGAGAGTCTTATTACTGGCAGGTGATAAAAACAACCACTATTTGGGAAGACTGATGGCCTTTGTAAAAGCTCGCAACAGAAGCTTCATAATGCACAGTGGATAATAACAGATGTCTCAGGATGAAATCCCAAAGCAGCTGCATTTTCCAAGGCTATGAAAGTTACTTCAGGATTCCTGGCGTCACGTTACTCAACCACCACTTTTTGGTGGCCACAAAGCCTACCTAAGATCAGTTAATATTCTTTAAAGATTAGAGGTCAAAGATGTCATCTGGTCTCCCCCTGCTTACAGATCTGCTTTCTGGCTCAGCAAGGGTGAGGTGCTAGTGAGAACAGAGGTTACCTAAGGCAGGAAAGACAGCAAGCAGAGCTCCTACTTCTATCTTCCCACTTGTGACAGGGACAGAAAGCTTTGAGCCTCAGTCTCTGTTGCTTAAATAACTGCCAGTTTGCATTATGATGTATTGAAAACACCATTGCATCACACTGTAGACATGACCTTGCACAACAGCTCATTGTGCTCCAGGACCAGGCCTCACTTTCCACCACCATCTCCATCCCATTTGCACCCTATCTGGCAATCACAGCCCCCTGGTAACACTGAGACTGGCCCTGGGATGAGGCACCGGCTGGGACATCCTCATTTACCTGCTTTCTTGGCCATAGCTGCTTCGAGCAGGCAGCTATCCCAGTCAAGAAATGCTCAGGAGTCACTGGGATCTTTCCAGGGTTTTTCCACTCCCTGACCACAGCTTCAAACTAAGCACAGAGCTGCCACCAGCTCACCTGGGAGCTGGTCACATCCCCACTCATCTACTGACCAGCTTTAAAATTATTTAAAGTTATTTTCTGTGGTTACTTCCTGCCTGCCTCCCCACTCTGATGTCACACACCCAATGTGACCTCATAAAGCATTTGACACTGTCTCCCACAGCATCCTTGCAGCTAAACTGAGGAAGTGCAGTCCGGATGATTGGGTTGTGAGATGGATTGTGAACTGGTTGAAGGACAGAAGTCAGAGAGTTGTGGTCAATGGGATGGAGTATAGGTGGAGGCCTGTGTCTAGTGGAGTCCCTCAGGGGTCAGTACGGGGACCAGTACTTTTCAATATATTCTTTAACAACCTGGATGAGGGAACAGAGTTCTTCTCAGTGAGGCCTAGTGACAAGACAAGCTGAAGCATAGGAGGTTCCATGTGAATACAGGTAGAAATTTTTTCCCAGTTCAGGTGCCAGAGAACTGGAACAGACTGCCCAGAGAGGTTGTGGAGTCTCCTTCTGTGGAGGTATTCAAAACCCATCTGGACACACTTCTGTGTGACCTGGTCTAGGGAATCCTGCTGTGGCAGGGGGGTTGGACTAGATGATCTTTCGAGGTCCCTTCCAACTCCTAATACTCTGTGATAAGAGCCCAGAGAGAAGACGGGGCAGGGTGGAGATGTGATGAGTCCATGATGTGCCATCACTCCACCTATGGGGTTGTCCACTGTGGCTGACTCAGTAGCCCAGAGCAAGCCCTGTGGCAGAGGCTGAAATCATGGCACATTTGCCAGAGAGCAAATAAAAAAGCAACAGCACATTTGAGCTCTGCTTTTTGTTATAACACTGCCATTGTTTGTGGCCCTCCCCTTGAGAGCCCAGGTGCTTTGAGTGTGCAAGGGCAGGGGTGCTGGGCAGCCTCTTGCACACCCAATGCTGGGTGTGAGGGCTGTGTATGGCAGCCACAGGCTGGCTCCTACACCAGAGCTACTCATGGAGGGGACTGGCCTCACCTTTCACAGCAAGGTGCCCTGCTGCTGGTGTTACTTGCATTCAGCTCTGACATCTATTCATCCAGCTCAAGTGCTTTTTTCTACATAGGTTTTCTTGGCTGTTTTCTCTATATTAAGAATTTCTGAAGACTGCTGGTTCCCTTTGTAACCTTTCAAGAGTCCTCCCTGTATGAAGTTCTCTTCACATTATCTCCAACAGATGCAGGTAATAAAGTCACAGCAGATTTATGACTTTGAGAATCTCATTATATCTATCTATCCATCAGGAAAAGGAGCTGTTTTTAGAAGACGCAGGAGATGGATTTTGCCATTATTTATTGTTTAAAAAGGAGAAGGAAAATAAAACTTTTTCAATCCTTCCCAGTCCAAATCACGTGAAAACATTCTCTGAACTCACCAAGCACAGTGCTGTCTCATACCAACATCAGGACACAGTGCCATGGCTCTTTGTAGAGGTGAGAGCACCCAGCTCCACATAGGTTTGCCTCAGATGATGCACCTCAGGTGGCACCAACTTCAGGCCCAGACATGGTGTTGCAGCCCAGGAGGGCTGCACTGTTAGAGACAAGTTAGGACAGCTTGTGAAAGACTATGGCAGTTCACTGCTCCTGCCTGCCCATGAAGGTGAATGTCGTCGGTGAGCAGTGGGGTGGGACAGAGAAACTTCCCACGTGGTGCTCATGCTCTTGAGTTTTCCCAAAGCCATGATGCCATGCCTAGAAAGCACAGGGTTTGGCTGTGCAGCCCAAACGAACCTCCATCCTAGTTCCATCCCAGTACAGACCCCACATCACAGTTTACCCACACTAGCAGTGGCGTGACACAAAGGAAAAAGGCTGCAAGTGAAGGATTAGGCAGCAGAATAGAGTCAGGGGGGCTAAAATGCTTCAGAAGCAATCATATGTCAAGAAAGAGGCGACAATCTCCTGCTCTATCCCAAGCAGCATCAACACCACTGCCCTGGTGAGCCCTTGCACCAAGTAGTTGCTCCTGAGCTCTCTATGGTAGCATTCGGGCCAGCTTCTCACCCATTCCCATGTTCTCCACTGTTGCTTTTCCAGGCCAGCTCTCCTCCAGGGAGTTCCCATCTGTCCTTGCGGATTGGGGGTTTTACACAGGAAGGGCTGATGCTAGTGGTACTCACCAGCAGAAGATTCTGTGTGGTGTCAGAGAGGGTTAAACAAGCACATCCAGCCTGGCAGGTCATGGTAGTGGGTCATGTGTTTGCCATGTCCTTCAACCACATTAGTCAGGGATTCATAACTGCTGAAACCCCTGCTTCGGAAATACATTTCCCAGGCATGGTTCCAGCCAAAAGGCAGCTTCACAGGCCTACTATCAGCATGATTTTGCAGCTTGTTTGCAAATGGTTGGAGACCTGTCTAGCATCTCTTCCAGCCCAGCAGGAGAAGTTCTTGGGCTCATCCAGCAGTAGAAGGGCTGAGTTACATTGTCCAGGGCAGGTCAGAGACTAGGACTCTAGTCTGGGTGGAGGAAGAAAGATGGGACAGACACCTGGCTTCTGCAAGATCAACAGGGCTTTGGTCATCAGGTTGCAGCCACAATTTCAGCACAAAAATGCTGGTGTCTGTGGCCTTCAGTTACTCCCTGCTCCATTTTGCAGATATGGAGACACTCTCTGCAAACATAACAAATCAGTTTTGATCCTTCCCATCAGGTTCTTCTGCAAATCCACATCCTGCAAGACATCTCTGCTTGTACATCAAAACACTTGGCAAAACAAAGCAGAAACCTGTTCTCCTTGTCAGCTAAAAAATTAATTAGGAGACAATGTTGACTCTGAACAAATAAATGAAAACCCCACCTCCCTACACTTCTTTAAGCAAAAAATCTCCATGCAAGGATTAACTCTCAGTGAGAAGTCATACCCATTTCATTTGAAAGGTGACTGGTCTGTAGCTGAAATGTTAGAGTTTACTTTGCAAACACTTCCTGTTTTTTTACAAAAGAACATAGAAAAACCCCACCCTCGGCCTTTACTGTTACAAATCATCACTGCTGTATGAAAGAAAATACTGCGTCCCATCTGAAAATGTGTTGTTCATGATGGTAAGTATTTTGGCTCATGCCCATCTAAATTTTGAGCTGTGGTGAGGCATGGCCTGGGTTCGAAGAGTTAAAGTCAGTGTAGTTGTAGCACTAAATTGAGGCCCTGATCAGATAGGACACCTCTGTCCTCAGCTCCCCTGGGGCCTCGGTTTGCTGGATTTTGAGCTGGGCTGGGGGTTCAGCCCTGGTTTTATACTGCCCACAATCTGCAGCCCAGTACACCTGCCTGGCATTCAGGCTGTGTGTGGGTATGGCAGCTGAGGGATTGGCCCTTCACAGGGGCTTTTACCCCTGCAAACCTCTGGTTAACAGCACCAGATCAGGAAAATGGCACCTCAGTGGGCTGTGTCAGAGGAGGAGGGATGGATTTTGGAGGGGAGAAGCTGGTAGGTGCCTGGCTGAACAGCTGTTCAGGTGTTGGTGAGTTGCATGGGCAAGCAGTTTGTCCAAACCTGAGTGCCTCACAGCCCAGGTTCTCCTACGCCACTATGACAGCAAAGGGCCCAATGCCAGGGTGTGGGGTTCCACAGTGTGCCCTTGGTCTCATTGGGATGGGGCAGCAGTGACATCAATGGAGCATCTCACTGGCTCCAAGCTGGAAGAAGACAGAGAGCTCCACTGCAGGATCATCGTGACCACCTCCAACACACCAGCTCCTTCCTCTTCCTATAGTTCAGCATAAAATACAGCTGACTGAGGTGTTTTGATGCAATCTAGAGACAGATTTCAGTGCAAGAGTCAGCAAAAATCTCTTCTGCTTGAAAAAAAAGCCAGTCAGGAGTGGAGACAAGGTCTGATTTAGAAGGCCGGGTGGGGTGGACACAACCAATCCACAGAGAAGAGACAACATTTTTGGCCCACACACCATGGTCCTCATTAAATAAAACAATCTGTTGTTTGCATTCACTTGGCAACTGACTAGACCTGCACTTGGCTGCACACTTGATGATCCACCATTACTTCCAGGGAGGAGGCTGAAATATTCTCATTCCTATTCATTAGGCCAAAGTAATTCTCTTAATGCCACTGAGCCAGGAATGGACAAGATCCTGCACATAATGTCATTGGCAGTGTTGCTAAGTGAAATCCCTCTGCAAGCAACCAGGAGAATCAATACTCACAGTAATTTGTCCTTCCAAGTTTTCTTCCCATGCCACTTTATTTGTGGCACCAGCCTGTGCCAGCTCCATCTAACTCAGCCATGCCCACAGAGGGTCCTGAGGCTGGTGGGTACCCCAGTGTAGTGTTCTATATCTGCTTCCCTCCTCTTTTGGGAGTCTGCCCTTGGCCTTATGGAGAGCACTTCTGTACAGCCCCAGCATGTTGCTGTGAGGTGGGCAGGCTTTGCTTCAGGACTGATTAGAAGCTCAAAGAGAGGGATGAGGTGCCCTCCCCTGGCTTTGTGGAGTAAGAAGGGCTGATTTTGTAATACATAGCAAAAAAAGAATCATAGCTTTTTCCAGTAACTGGAAACACAGCAGAGTCTTCATTAAATTATTAGCCAGAAATTCAGCTTCTGTTAGGCAAGGCTGCCACACTACGGCAAACTCATCAGGCCATCGACTCACACGGGGCTCAGGGACAACCCAATCCTCATACATTAGCTGGAGTAAATCTTTATTGCTTCCTGAGTCTTTGCTTTGGACCACATTAAACATCAATATCGCAGCACTCAACGTCTTCCAATATTATATCAAATCATTAGCGGAGGGTTAATTGTTACAAAAAGAGGAGGTCTTGGCTGACAATTCACTCATTTCCTGCATGAAAGCACTATTATTACCACGGCAGTACAAAGACTCAGGCTTAGCTGCACTGCTCGCTACCTGCATGCATCACCACAGCCAGTAGGTTTGTTACAGCAGTGGGGAGAAGGGAGAAGGTGACCCTGTCTGTCTGCAGCCATAAGAGGAGACATGCCTGAAGGCTGGGAAAGTTCCATTCAAATCTCTGGCCCTCCCAGCCAGCATGGGAGCTGGCTCAGCGGCAGGACCAAGCCACTGAAACCTAGAGCCATGTTTGTGAACCACCCTCCAGGATTAGCCCTGAAACAGGGTCCCCAGTCACAGCCACAGCCATCCCATGATGCATTCTCAGGTGCTCTGCAGACCTGGTGAGGTGTGCACAGTGGAGTAAGGGGGATCCCTTCAGTGTCCCAGCCTGTCATAAAAAAAAAAAAATATATTACCAAGCTCAAATCCTTGCATTTCTTTTCTGATGGCATAACTACTCTGAAATGTATTATTGCTGAGAGACTTGTCTCTCTCTGCCAACAGCTCCCCAGAGAGAAGCACTAGTAGAAGAAAGAACTTTTTACAGCTTCTTCATAAAAGAAGTCAGCAATCCACTGGATCTAATCAACTTTTCCTTGAGACGACAAGGACAGAACCTCAGCTGCAGTAAAATGTTGTAACCTCATTAGTAGGCCTTTGAGGTGTGGGGTTTTTTCACACTAGCAGACAATTTGGGCAGCTAATTCAGAAGCAGTGTACAGGAGACAGCTCCAGATGTGCTCTGTATCTTTGCCATTCTCTTCCACTGAGGCAAAATTTTGCGTTGCTTCCTCCTCTGCCAGCTGTGCTAGGAAGGGATGGAGGACAAATATTGCAGCTTAAGAAGAGCTAACAGAAAGAGAAGAATTTAAGTAAAACCACTTACTAACCCTACACATCTCCTGATTGGGTCAGCCTGCCAACATAGCAGCACAGCTGGATGGTGTGCATAAAGAAAACCCACAGCTGATTTAGGATAACAGCCTATATCAGGTGGCTTTTAGGCTGCTCTTTTCACTCAGCCGCAGAACACCAGTGCCAGAAATTTCAGTGAGAGCCACTTTAGTGGCTGATCTTTCCAGTGCCAGGAGCTCTGCTGTCTACAGGAGAAGACTTCCATTTCAGAAATCACCCCACAGCCTCCAAGCTAATTTTCCCTGCTCCCAGAGATAAAGCTAGCCACAGATGTGGTTACAACTTTGAATTTCTTTTTTTAAATCATTTGAGAAAGGCTCTTGTCAGAGAACAATTGGAAATTATAGTCCTAAGCAAAGGCATCTCAGCTGGCAGTCTTCAAAATAAGACTTATTAAGCGTTTAAACTGGAAAAGTTAATGGTTTGGCAATGCGGCAGTAGATTAAAACCTAATGCTGTCCTGGTGTTTTGCAAGTAGGCAAGGACCAAGGGCATAAAGTGGGGCTGAGCTGGCACAGTATGCTGCTCTGCAGGACAAAGGCTGACCCAGGCAGTGTGCTGCTGCTACCACAGGCAGCTCTGGTTCCAGCAAGTGGCACCCCCGCCCCTTTGCATTGCAGTGCTCCTGTTACCTTTACCCATAATCAGGGGCACTAGCATCTCTGTCACCTCTGTCTCCCTGTAGTATGTTCAGACGTGCAGTGGGAGAGCCTACTAGTTGGTAGGTCAGGGATCCTGAACCACACTGCAAAAAGCAGATCCCAACCTGTTGTTTCTGGGATGCATGCTGGCTGCAGGCACCGAAGGAACCAAGCTGGGGACAGTGGTTTCAGGCAGACCATAGGAGCCTACTTCCCTTCCTCCAATTTGTAGCAGAGAAACAGAAAGGTGAGTGCAGTTAATGTATTTATTTACTATGAGCACATACAAAAAGACTAACAACAGATCTCCTCCTCTACCTTTGGCAGCCAGCCTACATGTTGGCAAGCAAAAGATATTATCTTAAGGATACACTGCAATACCCTGAGTCATGCTGGAAGTCTGAATCCACCAGGAAGCCTGCTGAAGTCAAGGACCTAGTGCAGGGGTGTTGCCTTCTTACATATTGCTCATGGCAACATTCACATCATCAGCTCTGAGGGAGCTGACAGACAGTAACACTTCACCTGCCTGTTCCAAAGGCTGGAAGATACAAGAGACCAGTCCCAGCCCTAGGACCCAAATGACAAGAGCACTGCTCTACCGAAGCTCTGTGCCAGCCAACTGGGCTTTAATTGGCAGCTCTAGCTAAACTTCACCTTCCCATGCAGGGCCTGTGGGGATAAACAAGGTTGCTGCCTTGGGGCACCGCGCTACAAGCAGATGGCATGAGCTGGGATGTGTGACAGATGAGTGAAGGCAGCAGAGCTAAACTGATTTACATCAGCTGAGGAACTACCACACGGTTGGGCAACAGAGCATAGCGATTCAAAGGAGGAATAGCAAATCCAAAGCCCAGCATTAACACAATGCTCAGATGAGCAACTCAAGGACTCCAAGGTGAAGAAATTCAAACCATGCAGCAGCCTTAAATCAGGAGGATTTGGCAGCCAAGAGCTTTAGGTTCATGTCCCCATAAGGCAAATTTGGACTTGGCCAACAGTAACCTAAACATTTCTTGAGGCAAGAGAGTACTCCTCTCAAACTTCAAAGTTTTCTGTAAAAGCAGGTATTGGTGACAGCCACTTTACAGAGTAGCCAGGGCATAGCAGAAATAGTGCACTGTACAACCTCTGCGGATGATGCCATATACCTCAGTAGTCCTTGGCAAAGAGCAGAGCTCAGACAGTAAAAAATGCTTGCATCATATTTTGCAGCAGCAAGTCTCCAGCCATCCCTGGACAGAAAACTAGAGCGGGAAAAATGCTACACGACTGAAATCCATTTGAGGGAAAAGGGGGGCTCAAGGGACACCCTGCTGCCTGCAGTGCCACAGCAGTCCCAGTTGTACATCAGGACCATGTCTTGGCCTGAGGTGGACACAAAGTGTTATTACTTCATGGTCATCTACAAACTACCAGGTGGATTTAACAGGTCTGTGGCAGATGTTATCTATTTCAAGGAGATGTATAAATCTCAAGGCCAAAGGATCAAACAAAATCATTTAATATGAACTCCTGCAAAACATAGGCCACAGAATCACAAGTCAATAATTTTTGTCTGCCCCCAGGCATGTCTTTTAGAATGATATTCAGTTTGGATTTAAAGATATTGAAGGATGGAAACTATACCATCACCGAGTATGTTAGTAGAGAACTTTAAGCACTGACAAGGGAGACACCCCTTGTTTTGCCTGTCTTCCTCTTTCAGGAATTGTATATTGTTTTGCCTTTCTTCTCCAAATTAAATAGCCTTCTGCTTCCAGAAGTCTCCTTCCTCAATAAGAACTTAGAGATAATGATCCAGTCACCTCTTAACCTTTCCTTTGTTATGCTAAATTAGTTTAAAATTCCTTCATGGCTCCCTCCAGGGGAATTTTCCAGCCTCTGAACCTTCTTTCTCCAGGCAGGCAGCCCCGCCGGTGGCGTTGCCCTGCTAGAGGAGCCGGCTGATTGAGCAGGAAGTCAAGGCTGATTAAGCAAATCACTCTGAAAGGTAAGGAAACATGCTCCTGGTCACACCCCTGGTGTCCTGAGGCCTCCACAAAACCTCCCTTTCTCACCCTGGACATACTGACACCAACCATCGGTCCTGCCATGTGCGTCCTGCCAATGGAAGGGCTTCCCTGCTCTTTAGCTTTCCAAGCACCCAGGTCACCAGGCAGTGCCGAATCTGCAAAACAGTAATTAACTGCAATAATTAACCTCTTCGAGTACATTTATGCAGTCCCATCAAACCTCTGGGGTGCTTTTGCTTACTTGCTGTGTGACAACTGCTTGATGGCTTTATATGAAGTAAATAAATAGGCAGTACCTGTGGCAAGAAATAACGGGGAGAACTTAATGTCCCTGACTAAATCATCCATTCAAAAAAGAAGTGTTCCAGCACAGCTTTTCTCTTTTTTCCTACATCCACACATCAGGGGTCCAGTGCCTGCCAAGCCACCTCTCTGTGTGCCTTCTCATCTCTCCCTAAAACCCATCTCTGCCACAGCACATCAAAGGCACATGGCAGAGACTGACAATGATGACGACATTTTTTGTGCTAACCTTCACTGCCACATCATATCCCTCCACTATCCCAACACCCTTTTTCTGCCCACTCCTTGGGTGCTACCACCCCAACCCCACACTGTCATTTTTAGCTTCTAAGGGCAGGGATTATCTGGGTTCAGCTGGAGAGTTTAGGTCACAGCTTGACCCTTGTAGGAGCCTACCAGTCCTGGCTGGGTCAGGACATGGGGTCAGCCTTGCCACCACCATCCCCAGCCTTCTGCAGGCTCCAGTACCAACAGCAGGAACAGACACCTAGCCAAGGTGCCAGCAGGCAGTGCTTCGCTGAGCGGCAGCCTGGCAGCACCGCAGCAGCACCCACCCCTACTCCATCCTCCCGTCTAGGGCTGCATAGCGGGCGAGGGGCAAGTGTTGCCCACAGCCCCCTCTTCCCCACAGCTCGGCTCGGCTCGGCTCCGGGAGCCGCAGCACGGCCAGACCACTGCGAAGCCCTTACGGCGAGGCCACACCGCTCCTCGCTGTTCCCCTGTGGCGGCGGGAGGGGCGCGGGCCCATGCATGAGCCCCGAGCTCCACCTAGCGGGGCAAGGCCGGGTGGAGCAGCCTCGAGGGGTCGTCAGGGATCCGCGCCCCCATGAAATGCAGGGGCAGAGCAGGTAGCAAATAGGACTTTGCTGCTTGCTGGCAGGATCTGTCGGCCCTCCGGACTTCCCCGACACCGCTGAAAATCACGAGCTACCAGTCGGCTTCCCACAGGGAGCGTGTCTGTGAAGAGGAGACCAGAATCAGGCAGAGTTTGGAGGTTTCAGCTCTGCGTTGATCCCGTAAATACAGGCGTGAGAGTACATGCTGTCAAAAAGGGAGCTGGGGAAACTCGGCTAGGGAGGTTTATCTGAGCTGACAACAGACTGTCCCCACATGCCTAGCCAAATAAAGAATCGCTGCTAAAAGACCATCTACAAATACCACACTATACTCTGGGTACACATGCACAATGTACCTCAGGGGGTCTCCCAGGGTAGTGCTGACATCAGGGCTGCTGTGGCAAAGTAGGGGGTGACCCACTCCGGTGGCTCCTGTACCTTGGGCAGAGCAAGCAGTTCCCAAGGTCAGAGTTTGGCCAAGGAACTCAGTGGAGTGAAGAATGCATGCATATTCCCTCTTTCCTAAACATCAGTGCTTTAGTGAAATAAAGCCAGCCTTGTTGCCAGCTGCAGACTTTGCCTCTTTTCTCACTAGCTCCTATCGTTCTTTCAAAAATACCTCACTAAAACACAGATGCAAATATTGACAGGTTGCTTTTGAAAGTTCGTAAGTCACTTACAATATGCTGGCTCTGCAAGTATAGTTCCCCAAACTTCTTTAGATTTTATTTTCTCTGTAGACTTGGAGAAGAGATGCAGACAAATTCAAGGCCCAAGTGACATCTGTAAACACTGTTCTGCACCCGAAATCACAAGATGTGGACTTTGCACCCCATTCCCCATGGGGAATTAACTTGTCCTTCTTGCCAGAGTGGGAAGGTTAGATAGTTACTTCTAGCATTACTCTTTGCCCGAGGGCCATAGTATCTGGTGTTCTTATGGGGTCCTTAGTGCACCCTTCGCGTGCAGTGAGAGAGACTGCTGCCCAAATCTAGTGCCCAGGTGATTCTCCAAGCCCATATTCCAGGTGGCCAGTGAGGGAGGTGAGTCAGCTGTCCTTCTGGTTGGGTCTCCTTCCTCCACCATCTACCAGACCTTCAAGAAAACAAGGTTCCAATTGAGAAAACCACAAGATCTGTCTTAAAAAGTTAAAGAAAGTAATAGAATTTGGGTTTACTTATTCTCTTTGTTTGAGTCTACGGAGCAAGAGCTTCAGTTTTTCTATGCAGCACTGATACAAGCTGCTTTTCTGCTTTCTAGAGAGAGCAGAGTTTCTCCCTGAGACTTTAGCAAAAACCCAGCTGCTGGAAGGACTGGCAGCAGAGGGGCCCTACTTCCTGCGGGATGGAGAGGAGATGCAACCAGCTTCTGTGTTTCTTCTGTTTTGTGCTGACATTTTTATTCCTCATTGCTCCTTATCAGCTCAGGTGCAGCCTGGCCCACAGGCAGCTGATGACATTTCCAGTCATAGGCATTTTTCCAGTTGAGCTGAGATTTAGCCAGAGTCTTCTCATAAGGACTTGTACATTAGTCAACAAAAAGAGCACTAACAGCCTTATTAGTAACACTGGCCTTTCTGCGGTCTTGCAGTTCTGCTACTGTGTGCAGTGTGTGTCAGAGCCAGTGCTACATGCCATGCTTGCACCTGGAAAGGGCCCGGGGAGGGCTGATAACTGAGCTAGCAGGGTGCTGTGCTGGCACATAGACCTCAGGCCCTATGGAGACCTTGGCTAGCTGCTTCCACCTCATGAACCAGCTGAATCTAGACATCACCTACTTCCTCGGTGCACCTTTGTGCCAAGAAAGACAGCAGCAAGTGTAAATCAGGGTCTGCAAGAGCTTCATTGACAGTTCTCCTGCCTGTACTCTGGCTGCCCGCTTGCCACTGCAGGCTCTGGCTCTGTTTTATGGAGGCTGCACCCTGGATCCTTCCACGTACAGATCTCTCCCAGCCTGCGGCTCAACCCTATGCCAGATAAGTCACTGCAATGTCTTGCCTTTCTTTTAAGGGAGTCTGACCCCTGTTACCCTTGTCTGTGTGGTCTGGAGTGTAAATGTACGTTGACCATCTCTGTGAATAGCATTCGGCACTTTATTCCCAAATTGCCTTTAACACTCCAGAGTAGAAGTCCTATGCAAAAGATGCAAAATGGTCTTAGTCAGCTTTTTTCTGCACTTGGAAACATCACCACTTTAAAGTCTTTTAGCTCTGACTTTCCATAGTTGTATAAGGAACTTGGCAGAAACACACCCAGCCCACAGCCCTGTGAGACATCAAGTCTTGGGCAGCCAAAAGGGTACAGACAAACACATTTCTCCCCATACTGGAGCTCAATTTTACTTAGTCTAGGCATTGTGTATGGAGGAAAGAGCAAGATGGTTAAGAAATGATAGTCTGTCTTACAGATGTGCACACACCCTTCTACACACCTGGCCCAGTTCATGCTGAGGAGCCCCTGTGAATGTCCCCACACCAGCATGCATGCAACATAGCCTGCGACTTGCCCAGATACATGCCCACAGACTCACAGCTAACAAAATAGGTGGTAGTATTTAGAAAGGTAGAAGAAATAGCCCCTGTCCAATAATAAATAACAGTAATAACAATTAGTACAATAATAAGAAGAAGCAGTAATAAAGGACCTTGCCTACTGCTGGCTTGACTGACGTGCCTATGCTAGCCCACTAGCTCTCCCTGCTCTGATGGCAGAGCTCCTACAACATCAAAAAGTTCCTTATCTGGAAAGAGGTAATAAGCATGGGCTGCTCCTTCTGGTCACCTCAACCCCCAAAAAAATCTAGTACCAGCAACAAACAAATCACTCATATTGTAGGCATTCACCAGAAATTAAAGCCCTAGGAAGTTGTAATTGCCCTGACACTGGTCCCACAACCAGGCTAATACTGAGCTCTTCATCCTTTCTGTGTGCTTGCTTTCCCCAGCATGCTTTGATTTCTTTTGCATTTGCTCACTTGGCTGTGTAATGACACATCATCTGTTTGTCCTGCAGGGCAGCTGCCACCAACACAACTTGCTCTGCCCATCTCACCTGCAAGCTCAGCCAGGTGTTTACTCAGCAATTCGGCTTCAGAAACATGCTTTCCTCTTATCCAGTGCAAAGGCCAGGCCATGAGGCTGTACAGGACAACCATGCCTGGCTCTGCCCACAGCCAGACCACGGAGGAGACATCAGTCTCAAGCATTTCTGGGAGCTAAGGAAGCTAGTGCAGAAGGAGGGCAGCTGGCATCCCACAGCCAAGCACAGGCCTGGTCTGCTTGGTAAACATCACCAGCCACAGATGCAAGTGGAACCATAGGCAGCCTTTCAGCCATACCCCTATGGGATAGAGCACAGAGGGGCTTGAAGGGTGAGCAGCTGCTCCAGCAACCAAATGTTAGAATTAGTATTAGGATATGTGGTGTTGTTCTTCACTTTTCCATAAGACTGAAGAGGCAATGTTGGTTCTGCACCCTGCTGACCCCTGCACAGAGCCCTGGAGGAAGCTGTGTCTGTGGAACTGCCAGCTTCCAGCAGGGCAGAAGAGAGCCTGAGGGACAAGAACCTACAACTTCTCAGCCACCCACAAAACAACCTGGCAAATGAAGTGCCTAAAAGCTCTTCTTGGATTCAAAGAACACTATTGCTATTCCCCCAGGAAGACACCATATGCCCTTGCCCCAGCAGCCCCACAGGTGAGAGGTCAGGGCTGCCATGGGCATGGCTGCGGCAAGCTGCTGCCTTGGCTGGTAATGCAATTCCCTCCCTGCCCTGCTGCTTCTTGGAGGAAGCAGCTGTTGTCACAAGGAGCACAGGGGGTCAGGGAGAAACCTTCACACATATTCCCCTGTGTGAAGTCCTGCTGGATGGGCTGTCAGGGCATGGGAGCTGCCAGCCTGGGGGGACAGAAAACCACGCATGCTGAAGATGAGTGCAGCAATGGCATTACTGTGTGCTGCTGGAATGAGGGATCGAAGATAATGTTTTCTGTATACAGAGAGATCAAAACTGATCTTTTAAGAATGACTTGAGATTAGCTGGAGGGAAACAACAGAGAAAGAAAGAGCAGCATATCCCTGCTCAATTTAACTGCTTGCACACCACACACACCTTCTGCAAAGCTAAAGCATTATAGAGGGCTTGGTGGGCTCCAGAAAACTGCACCTTTGGCTGAGGGCATGTAGGTCCTCTTCATAAGTAGTCAAGGCTGTAGTGGCCTCAGCAAGGGTCAGGCAGGTCTCCTGAACCTAAATCTTACCTTCTGGCTCTGGTGCAGGATCTCAGCTGGGCTAGGACACCCTGATGCAAGATCCAAGGTGAGTCTCTGGTCCTCAACAACAATCAGATGTGCTGAAAAGAACCACAGAGAGCCTTTCCCAAAGCCGCTGGAGGAGAAGGGAAGAGCAGGAGCTACTACTTTTGGCAGGGTTCACCAACATAGCAGGCACAACACTGGAGATGCAGAGAAGCTGTCACCACTGTGCTGTGCACAGCCACACCAGTGTGCCTATCTGCCAACACCAGTAAGTCTTTTGAACAAATTCCAGATGTTTACATGCTAAATACATGAAGATGCATGAGGCATAGGCCATAGATACCAAAATACCTGATTCTACTTGCAAATGAAACAGCTCAGTACTTAAGTGCACATAATTTGCAGGTGCCATTAATTTTTCCTGCAGTTTTGTGCCTGGTTTTAACTGCAGATGACAGAGTTGTCAACAAGCGAGCACACCTGCGGCTTTGAGGCTGCCTTAAAAGCAGTGACAAAGCAGCTATGAAACCTAGGACCAAACTAAGACAAGCTGGTGAAGCCCACAGAAGAGCCACTCCAGCAGGACAGAGCAGCTGGTGCTCCTTGTGGAGCCAGGCAGGAACAGTTGTCATATCCCCCAAAAGACCAGGAGACTCAGTTATCTGACAGCTCATTAATGCTGAAGCCACTGCTGGCCAGTCTGTCTTCTCTCCTGAAGAACAGCCCAGGTGATGAATACCCAATAGCTTTTTCATCACAAAAGAGAAAAAAAACAATCAGCAAGTGGTACACTCATCTAGTAAAGCTTCTTTCCCATCAGACTGTCACAGGAAACTGCCAAAAAATGTTCAGAGTCAAAGCTGAGACAAGGAGAAGCTTAGAGAGGTTCATTACACCTGAAAATGAGATAAATGTTCAGAGCAGCAGCTAGGAAGGGAATAATGTTAACATGTGCCTGCAGGTCTCCAGCAAATAAACACATCTTACCCTGTGTCACCAAAAAAATGCTGGGAAACTTTGCAATAAAACATGTAATTCTTGGTGAGGTATGGTGAAAGGGAAGAGCTGGGAGCCTTTTACTTCCCAAGAGAAGGTGGGGAAGCTATGGACTGCTATTCTCCAGCTTGTCACCTAGAGCTGATGGAAAATAAAAACAAGGAGAATCACTCTGCTTGCAAATGGGATTTCTGCAGCAGACAGATGACTGAGTGGGTCAGGACAGGCACTGGGAGAGGTGGGGTGGTTTGCAGTTACGACTCTCGTGTGGGTGAAGTGAAGTAGTTTTGAAATAAAAATAGGCTTACTAAGGTCTGGGATTGAAATGCAAGATTCTCAGGAAGTATAAATAGTCCCTCATGTTGGAATAGTGTTTTCTTCTTGTGAAAGATTGGTCTAGATTTCCACCTGTGCTGCCTCCAACCTCACATGGCACAGGAACTCCTTACAGTCACATGCTTTCTCTTCAAGATGTCCTTGTAGGTGGGAAGGTGCTATTAGTAGCCTAAAGCATCAAGAAGCATACGCAGGAGCACAGGACGTTTCTGATTTAGCTATGAGAAAACCAGGTATCTCAGCATGGAGCCACCCTCCTTCTGGACCTAAGCCTCCTGAGACGGTGTCAAAGGACACCACAAAGCACTGGGAAAGGACCAGACAGAAGTTGATGGAGTTACTGAGAAAACCAGCACAGCAAGGACCATACCAGCTCCCCTCGCTGCCACCAGGGAGGTGACTCAAGGACCACGAGGTGTGGGAAAGGGGAAGCCCATCTTCCTACGTGTGCAAGCAATAGCACAGAGGAGGAATGAGAGCCATGTTTAGACCATCAAAGTTTGGGCTCATCTGTGTTTGGCCATAAGTGAAAGTTCTCATGACGGCTCCCTGAAAGATAATCTGTAGTTTTTCCTATGGATAGGTTAAGTGGTTCTTAGAAAGTGCTGAGGAGTGCTCCCTGTAGTTTATCTTTGCTAATGCTTTCTTTAAGATCCTCTTCCAGACAACACAAGTGATGGCTCTTTTAATAAAACCTGGCCATAAAAGCTATATTAGCACAGGAATGGGTAATACAAGTTTACCAATGGAGAGCTTCATCAGCCTGCAAAGCAACATATTACCTTGTCAGAGAGTGGATGGTGTTTTTTGTAAGCCTTCAGGATCAGCATTGTAAATTGTGTCCTGACACCCAGCTTCCACCGGGTGAGGCAAGAATAGGCCCGAATAAAAGGTCCTTTCTAGGAAGTACATGATAGATGGCAGAAAGAGAAGTCTCAAGGAAAAAACAAACTGTTTGGAGAGACTGTAGGAGCTTCACCCAGTGAGTCTGGAGCTGCTGAAATCCAGGTTGTCAGGACAATTGAAGAAAAGCAGTTTCCTAAAGAGTAATGAGCTAAAGTGAAGGAAATGTATTTCCTCAGCTCTGCAAACAGGATACACTGAATTATCACATTGTGGAAAAGCCTAGTGAGACATTTTTACATATGTCACTCAGGCATTAAAGAGCTGCAGCCTCTTTAGGAAATTAAGTAATAAGGGTGAATAGGAATAAAGAAAAGCACATGTTTGGAGCAGATGAAAGGACTCCAGATGTGCAAGTGGCTGTGACTGCTTCGTATTGTTTGGGACTTTCAGCCCTGAAAACAAGAGATCATCCTGATGAAATATGTAAGCCTTTGCTTGAATGCTATCGAGACAGAATCAAACATAATGTTAAAGCACAAACACAGAAAGGAAATGCAAGAGGAAATGAAGAGTGAAAGACAATCTCTCCTTGAAAAAAGTAATAAAGATATTCCACTTCCCCAAGCTTTTCCTTATCTTACTTGCTTGG
Organism: Galbula dea; assembly: GCA_013399015.1. Taxonomy (NCBI): domain Eukaryota; kingdom Metazoa; phylum Chordata; class Aves; order Piciformes; family Galbulidae; genus Galbula; species Galbula dea. The sequence continues at coordinate 20,388 of VWZX01010244.1, forward strand.
GGAGCATCGGTTCTGCACATGTAAGCCTCTGCACAGACTATACCACATATTGCAGGATGTAATGTCTGGGTTTGAAAAGAACAATTGGAACGGAGGGCTCCATCCTGCTCCTCAGCATCCTCTGCACTGCTCCAGCCCTGCAGATCATGAGCTGTCACTCTCATGTCTGCTGGTTGCTCACTGGGAGCACCATTATGGCCGTTCTGGCATAAACCCAGTGGAGGTCAGGAATGACTCAGGGAGTACTTACATTACAAAAAAGTCTTACAACAGCCTGCTGCTCCTTGCAGAGTTTGGGCAATGAAATAAAACCAGGAATGCAAAACTCAGGCTGATGGACCAAGTAAGACATGTCACCCTCTGTGGCAAGCTGCAGCACTTTGCTATCTGTCTGTGTTCTTACTGCTTGCTCCTTCCCAGGGTCTAACACCAAATTCAGCAGTTCCCATGCACTTGCTGGGACCACACTTCTGACCAAGGTCTCTTCAAATACCCCTGCCAGCCTGGGGTCAGGGATAATGTCGACACCAGTTCTGGCCTGAAGGACATGGCTCCATTTGGGTATGGTTCAGACATGGGGGGACTAAACAGGACAGCCATGTTGCACTGCCAGCAAGTGTTCATCTGGAAAAAAAATAGAAAATGCAAACCTTTTGATTTAAAGCTTTCTGATGTAGCAGAGAGATTTCACGATCATGGACTGAGTTTGATAGGTGACCCTCTTGTTCTGCTGCTGTCTGAGACTCAATGCAAACGACACTGCAAAGTTAAAGCAATTAAAAAACACGGCTTTCAGGTCCTGATCTTGGGTTACAGAAAATAGCCTGAATCTTAAGCAAGAATATACTACAGTCCTACCTTAGCCATACTCGAATCTGTGATGATGATGCTCTTCCAACGTTGCACACTTGTGTGGGTGCAAGCAGGCTGCTTCCACCTGGAGAGCAACCCAGCAGGCATCCACCCAGATCCTGCTCTGTAACTGGGGCAGACAGACCTTTGCGGTTAACAGCATTAATGCTAGCTCACAGCCTTTGAGAAACTGGGTCCTGACCACTGCATGCTGTACACATTGACCATCAAGGTAGCCAGGGTGACTGCAGAGAACAGAGCAGGTCACAGACCACTGCTCTCCTGTCGCTGCTGCCTTCCTTCTACACTTCTGCCCTGGGAACAGCATTTCTCTCCTGCATAGATCTTGACAGCAGGTTTATTTTATGTACATCATGGACTCAGATAGGCCATTAGCATGGAACAATCCCTGTGTAAATAATTAGCAAATTACTTGTTTGAAAATAGAAGCAGAAAACTTAATTCTCAACTGCTAATAGTCTGGCATCTTTCACATAAAAAATTACAGCCATAAACCCGTTCCACGATACAGGTCCTGCAGAGCAGTGCTTTCCTTTGCTAAGCCATTTTCCCAGAGTAAACAAAAACTTCTGAGAATGCTTATCTTGGTATTTAACTTTGGGAAAAAAAACAAACAACAACAAATCAAACAAAAAAAACCTAACCACAGAACTGTATCAAAAATGAAAAGTAGCATGTGTTGATTTTATAGCACTGGGAAAGCCATAAAACTTAACCACAGAATCAGAGAATCATTATGGCTGGAAATATTCCTTTCATCAAACACCACCTTCCACTGCAAATGAAGTCCCAAACAGCTGGTGGAAAAACAGAAGGCAGAAAGAAAAGAAAAAGCTGAATTATGATTTATATAAATGAGTGGATTTATCTTTATGGCATTGGAGATGACTAAAGCAAAAAGAGGATTGTCTTTTATAGTTTGGATGTATTTAAGAATTATGCATCACAGGGTACTTCTCAATTACTGGACTAGAGAGTAATATGGAGGGGACATTATATTTAAAAAACACCAGTTTTCCAGCCAGAAAGTCTCACACTTGGATGGCCACCCATATAGGACAGGGTGAGCAACACAAGCTGGGGGGCTGATAAGGCAGCAAAATGATAAAAAATACTGTCATAGCTCCACAGACTGCAAACTGGAGCTTTGGACAACAGATGAAAGCAGGCCAGTAAGAGCTGCTTGCAAGAGCTTGGATCCACTTGAGTAGGTTGGGGTATAAGACAGCAAGATCTGCGAAGTGTCTACCAGAGGAGAGAGCTGCTGGGCAGCAAATAGACAAGAAGGAAGATGTGGAGAAAAGGGTATGCTAATTGATGGTGAAGGCAGCTGTGGTGCCAGATGCCACAGGGATGGCGAGATGCATGGGACAATGGAGAGCCTGTGAGACTGGCTTCCAAAATGCATGCAGTCACCAGAACTGAAAGATAAGAACAGTGTATTTTAGTGCCACTCACTGAAGCTGAACACATTCAGTCACATTGAGTCACTTGCTCTTTTCTGCTGGTGTCCTCTTCCATTTTCCGTGGTGTTCAGATTACATTTAGAGCAACTACAAGGTCCATGTGTTTTCCCTCTTACAGACTCAGTTTAGAGCAGCCCAATACAGATTCTGGCATTGATTAAGAGCACCAATCATAAAATCCAGGAAGAGGCAAGAAAAGACAGGTGGAAATCTTGTGGATAAATATTCCATGTTACTGGTGGGAAATTAAGGAAAAGAGTGCCTGCAAGTATTCCATTAATTAAGAGTTAAGCTGCCACCTACCAGCTCTGCTCTCTGTCACCTGCCAAAGGCAGCGCTGCCTGTGGGCATAATCGGCCCAAAAGCAGGGACATACTCAAAGAGACCCAGCACGGTCTTTGTGCAACACTCTGCTCTCCATAGCACAAGGCTGTGTGAAAGCAGCTGACATCACAGCAAACAAAAAACTGATACAAGCTGGACTGCTAGTTTTGAAAGCTTTTTTAATGGGAAGAGGTGTCTGATAAAGGCACCATCTTTTTGGTGTATCATCACAGGAAATCTGTTACAGGTAGCTAGATCTTTGCAGCGCATGTGAAATACTACAGCAGCTTTACAATCTCTCTTAGAAAAATGCAGCAAAGATCCTGATCTCCATCATCTTTGAACAGACCTAGCTCAGACAACATAGATTTTGGTAAAAGACCTTGACTGATACTAATTTCTTAATTAGGGGTATTAGGAGTAGCTCTGCCAAGCAAAGCCTTGTACCTAGGCAGAGATATCTGAGCAGAGATAAAGGAGCTGAGTGAAGAGGATGAGGTCTGACAAGGAACAGTTCTGAGTTCTATGAATCTAATTTTGCTTACCAGAATCTCTTCAGAGGCAATTTTAGTTGCAGTCTGAAAGGAAAGTAGAGAAGACATGACAAAAACATTGTTTGAAGTCAGCAAAAAAAGAAAAAAATTCCTCCAAAATCTGTATTAAACAATAGGACCCAATGAAGAGCATAAGCAAAGAAAAAGATTAACAACAGAGGAAACTGTCTGGCTCTAGTGAGCAAATGCTTGTTAACAGAAAAGTTTAAATTCTGCAGAGTTAAACAAGGCATTTACCTGTTTGGGAAAAAAAAAACCCAAACAAACAAACAAAAACATTTTTTAACCCCACAACCAAACAACAAAAAACACAAGAAAAATAACAAAACAAAAACAACAAAAAACAAACCAAAGAAAAAAAACCAAACCACCAACCCCCAAAAACCCAACCAATCAACCACCAAGTGCTCTTAGACGTAAGTCAAGTGGTTTTACTGACTTTGAACATTCAGATGAACTGGGAAACCTCTTTCCTAAAGTAGCCATAGCAAATACATGCAAATTGCTGACAGCACAAATTATAGAAGAATACACACTTCAGGAGATATTCTCTGCTAATGCTAATATGTGTTTCTTAATTCAGGCAGCAACTTTAAGTGTCTTCACCAACAGGCAGCAGAAATACGCAGACAAGAACCCCAGATGCTTTGTGTGTCTTGGATTTAATCCATCCATATGCTTCTAGGCACTAAGAATCAACCTTTAAACATCTCTCCCAACCCCTGTTGTGTTCATCCTAACGAGGTGATGGCAAAAAACATTTGTCATTAGCAAATGGAAAATGAAATCCAACAAAGGCATTATGTTGAAGATCTGCTCAGAACTGTTTGTAAGGCCCCTAGACTCAGGCAGTTCTCCCAGTACCGGAAGGTGAATCAGCACCACCATGGAGAGACCCGGAAGATGTAACCGTGTACCACGTGCCTCAGGTGGAAATGGCGACAATACTCACTTCGATAAATATCTGTGAACACTTCCAGTGTCCAGATCTGCACTGGCACAAATGTGGCCCAACTCTGCCGATGTGGCAGTATTTTAACAGAGACTGACAGCTCGAAATCAAACTCTATCAAGTACTGGCCCAAACCTGACATCAGTCAGCCTCTACTTTTGTCAATGCTTCAGCACCAGCTGGATGAAGCAAGGTCACTGCTACTCCTTTAGCTGGAGTTTGGGCCTAATGCATTTTTTCATGAGCGCTGCCACTCTCAGCTTCAGTGCAAGAAAGCCACAGCCTGAAGAGCTCCAACACACTTAAACCCAAAAGAAACCAAGATTTTTTTTTTGCATTTGTGAAGTTCTTTTTAGCCATACCCTGTTGCACCATGTACCATACAGATGCTCTTGTGAAGGACTATATAGACAGGAGAGGATGCCACATCAGCTGCCAGCTGTTGTCCCTGCAAGTCTTACTGCCCTCCTTTGGGTCACAGTGCCGGCTCACAGGACTGGTCTGCAGCTGGGATGACCCTCTTCCCTTCCTCTTACCAGAGAGCCTTCTGCTGCAAAGGGCCACGAGTGAATCCAACATGGCTGCAATGGGGAAGCTGAAAGTGGCTGAAGCCCATAACACCCTCCCAAGAACCATGAGCTTGCAGAACACAAGGGACTTGTCATAAAATATTGGTCAGTGTTGACAGTATTTACATCTGTATCAGCAGCCTAACCAGCATCAGCTATCTGGTAGGCAACACAGTGGAGGGCCCTACAATCAGATTTGCAAGAACCCTTTGGGACAGTGGCTGGCTGGTTACAGTACGTTTCTTCCATCAACAGTTTGCACAGCATGAAAGTAAAGGCTTTAAATTTTAAATTTAAACAGGCAAGAACCTGACTGTGCACGAGCTGCGCAGAAACAGGCATCAGAGTCAGACAGGATTCACGTTACGTGGGAAAGGATGCACATGCTTCTTTGTCCTAGGACATCTGCCAAGGGAGTTATTGGATTTGAATGTAGACAGTTTGAATCACTGGTCCCCTACAGAAACACAAGAACACATCTGAATATCAAAGCTACCTTGCTTTCAGGGACATTTATTAGCACAACACTTTGATTTTCTTACTAGATCCAGTGGTACCAAGACTTTTTACCGACACCTTTCACAAGTCATATATTAGCAAGAGTAGCAAAACAAGGCAGCCAGTCCTGGGCTGGGCATCATGCCAATAAACACAACAGTCACCCCTTTCAACAAGCATCCTGTATCTCCAGTTCAGACCTGATAGCTGCAGAGTACCAGCCCTATGCTTGGGGTGTAGGCTCTGGGAGGGGGGTATGGAAGATAGTCCTCAATATTTCCTGCAGATGGGACAACTGCCCATGACTATGCAGCCGGAGAGAGAGGTTGTGTTTACCTCTCCAGGAAACCAGCTCACAAATTTAATAAAGGTTTCTCCTTCCAATTGTTTCAAAGAGCAACACTTGCTCTTTCAACAAAATGTTACCTTATTTTCAAGCACAAACTAAATGAGCTTTCCTGAGAAAATAATTACCAACTATTAAAAGGCTACTCTTAGGAGTTCAAGAGGACTGTTAAAATACAAAGATAGATATGCCACACTCTTCCTGAACTGAAAATTCAAACAAAACCTATGTGTTTTGAAATGTACCACTAGAACAACGACCAATCGTTTTTGTAAAGTTTCAGATCAAGAGCCATGCAATCATTTTCTAACAGCAGCATTTTTGTTGTGTTGTTCATGGAAATGCTGGAAAAAAACTCCCAGGTGATTCAGTTGGTCTCTGCCTTAGGCAGCAGAGGAATCTCAGCCCATCTCTTGCCACACTCATGCTGGAGAACACCTAGCTCAGGACCAGACCAAGCAACTCTGCTTCTTCCATGGAAATAACTCCCATTTTCACAACTTCTACATTTTATTCCTCATTGTGGGCTCAAATCTTACATCACATGGCAACTTACCCTTGCTGGTTTTTAACAACTATTTTTTTCATAAGAATAAATTCTTCCACCTCTTGCCAGTTTGAGTGCTGCTTGCAACAGGAGCACTTTGAAAGATCAGCTTTGCAACATCCACATGCAGAGCCAGAATTGCATCAATAACAGCCCAGAACTGCCTCATCATTATTATCCTATAGCATCCAAGTGCCTCAGGACCATAACCTTGAAAATGCTTGGGACAGATTTTCTCTAGCCATAGTTCTTGAACTTATGCTGCTGCACTTTCCTGTTAAGTGTCTGATCTTTTCTACCATTGCTGTATCTTGACAAACATTTAGATGTGGCACTTTCAGCATACTCCCATCTCCCAGGAAGGCAATGCATTAAAGCACAAATGAGCTTCATCCTTTGCCACAAAACCTTTGCAGCATGTGTTAGCACGGAGGACTACATCATTCACTGGCACTGCTTACCCCTCAGCCTGAATCACAGCCAGGCACTGTGAAATACTGCTCTAATTACACTGTCTAGAAAGGCTGTGCCACTGTTCATTAAAAAGAAAAGCCAAATTATTGAATCCTCTTCTCATCAATCTCTACTGATAGTTATTCTGATGATCAGAGCAGCATTGAGACTGCTTACGAAAAACAGAACCTGAAAGATGTTCTCACCTAGGACACAACTGCCTTTCCCTTGCAAGTCACAACCTCAAAACACATTGGAGATGGAGACTAGCAAAGCAAACATAAGTTGAAGCACATATCTACTTACTGCAAAGTGTCCAAGGCATAGTTCTGTCTAAAGAGAGAACACCCTTGAAGATGCTGTGGAAATGCCGCTCAAGAGAGCAAACCCAGCACTGGAATGTCAGTGTCAGCCAAGGCAGGCTACATTGCACTAGCTGCAGCAAGGTGGCAGGAACAGTAGCTTCTCCCCAGTGCACAGTTGTCTGTGTCCAAACAAGGCAGTGGCGATTCCCAGTGTATTCCCATCCAGGTAGCCACTATATGCAAGCCCTGTCCTCACAATCCTGCCCGAGAGCTGACCCAGAGGCACACAGCACCCCAGCAAGCATCATTTCTCATCCACACGTTAATCCTCAAACCAATGCCAAACTCCAACTTACCAGTTTGGGTGATGAAACAGGTACATATTTTTAAAATCTCAGAAAACAGAAGACAGAATTCTCTTCTATACCCCTTAAATTCTATTTAAAATACAGTTCTGCAAACTCAAAGCAGAAAGCAAGATGAAGAAGACCCGATCTCCAAGGCCAGTGATCCAAAGCTAGAAAGCACTAAAATTAGAATCAGGACTGAGACTGAAGACCCCTGTTTGTTTGCAAAACTAATTAGCTAATGTCATTAGAAACTAACAGAGAATAAGCAAGAGCAGAATCAGATTCTACAGCTATCTAAGCAAAGAATAGTTCAATAATTGTACTTAGAATACACTTTAAAAGAAAAAAGTAATCACTTTAAGGAATAGATTTCAGCCTGGACAACATTCATGTATCTCAGATTTAGCAAAATGGCTTGGGGAAGAGGGTTTCATCATAGTAACCACAGTTACTTCACAGCAAGATTTATTAATACATCCAAAAGAAAGAAAGAAAATTGTTTTGTCACACTATATACAGATAATACATACAGTGTTTTATACACATATTACATCAGTTTTTACACAAGAAAAATATACATAAAAATGTAAACTTCTGTATACAAAAACCCTTAAACAAATTAAACAAGGACCAGATAACAAAAGGAGACCAATCTATCATAATTCATTGTTTGTTTTTTTGTGGTTTTGTTGTTTTTATCTTTTTTTGTTGTTTTGTATTTTAAATGGTAATACAGTACATTCATTGAGAAATATGAGGAACATGTGAGCCAACCTTTCCTATTTAAAGGGAAAGTACAAACGTGAGCTTCCCTACCCGCCCTTGGAATGCTGTGCTAGCCTCCAGCACGAGAAGCAGTAGTGTGAATTACTATTGCTGCCAGGGACCCTGTAGGAAGCCACTCTTCTTCCTGGGTATCCTTATGCACCGTACTCTCCAAAAAATGACACATCTGCAGAAGCAACCTGGACTGGGCTTTTTGTGCGTATTAGCTAGTCTTCCAGCTAATATCGTGAGACAGGATGCAGCAATGCAAGTTTGTATGTTCCCTTTAAGCAGTTATTAAGTGGATTTAGCTTTGCTGGAGTAAGTTGCTTATTTTTCCCAATGTACGGTATTCTGAACACGTGTCAGGGATGATAGGAAAGAAGGAAGGGGTGTAAGAGACTGCTAATCCTTGCTACCATGCAGTTACTTCAAAATCAGGTACACTTGAAAGCTACAATTCACTGGTTCAAAATACACTGCCTCACCTTTGCTTTCCCACTGCAACTTGTTTACATTTTAAACTCTAGTGGCCAAACAACTGTACGAGGCTCTTTGTTACAAGGCTGTTTCTGATATCAAATGTGATCAAGCTACCTTTAAAATGACACCAAACACAAACTTCTCTGAGACAGCCTTAAGAATAGTGAGTATTCCCTCTAAGCACTTTGGATTGTCCATTTGCCATCTTCTCTTCTATTAAATCTAGGATAAATATATTTACCCTTAACTGCAAAAAAGGATATTGGTTAAGATTCTGACATCTGTTTTTCTCTACTTGCAGATAAACATTTTGGGGAGCCAAAGGGGAAAAAAAAACAACCCCAAACAAAACCCACAATAAAACCAAACCCTAAAACCTCAGACATCAAATAAGAAGGAAACTACTTAATATGATGGTGAAAAAACAGTTGCAGAAACTCACTGAAAAAATGATAGATCCCAATGAAGGCTTCTCACATTAAATAAGTTAAAGACTTATTACAGACGTCTTCGATGAGAACACCCATCTTCCACAAAGTATGCTAAAATGTAACACAATAGTGATGCATAGGTACTTCTCCTGATAAGGATACGAGGACATGAAATCTCCTTAGTAGTATCAGTACTACTGAATGTAGAAGGTGAACAATGGTTTACAAAAGCAATGAGGGGGAAAAAAGCAGTGTAAAAGAAACCATGAAACACTAATTATAAGTGGACAAAAGCAGGGATGAGGCAGAATGTGACTACAGTATGCCTCAGAACCTCCTGAAAGAAACAAATGCTTAGAAACTTGTGTTTCTATTTCTTTCTTATGTCCCTCTAAGCAATGGTGGCAGTAAGGGCTTGTCTGCTTGCTTCTGTATGTTTTTTAAAAATTATTTATTTATTATGTTTTTTGGTTTTTGTATTTTTTTAAATAACAACCCTTCTAGTAAAAATTCAAAAGACAATTACAAATGGCTTTAGATAATTTAGAGTCTCCTTTTTAAAATAAAACTTTGAGAACATATTTCTCCATTTCTTCTATATGTCATAAGGGACAGCAATTTGCAGAAAGTGGGGAAAAAAATTGCCAGCCAAGGTTCATAACATATACACATGTATATGCAGGACATCTACTCTATATACATATTTAATATACGTATGCATGAGTATATATCAGGAGAGAACCAACAGGTACGTTCTCCACATACATAAACTGAAATAGCATAATATAAGTGTGCATATAAGCATGTATTATACACACACGGTACACAGACATACCCATACACACGCCCGAACATATGTGTTATAGAATGTGTTATATGTGTTATATAAATAAATCATCATGTATGATTGCACGAAAGCTCAGATGGATCAGCACACCAGTTACCTTCTTCTACTAGAAATGCAAGGAAGACAAAATTCCATGGCTGAATTGTGGCCAAGAAAAATTATGCCATATCCATACTGAAAACATGGAATGCAGTATGGCTCAGTGACAGAATTGGAATGGCATTCTCCATTGAAACTGAAGCCCAAGTTTGTCAGGAGTTTCAATAGTGCTTAAATGTGACTGAGCAGGTTTCTAACATCTGCTTTCTGCTAAAAGGATACAGAAACTCCATTTAGCCAGAAAACAGAAAATAAAATACTTAAAACCACAAATTACTTGCATAAGCAAGATCATTTAATATATAATTAGATGCAAACTGTTAGCATGTTAATGGTCAACTCTGCAGCTCGTTTTAAAATCTGTTTAATGGTAAAATATAATGAGCTGTGTTTCTCCTGATATGTTTGACGACAACCCCACAGCTCCGAACAGAGCATAGGGCTGCCTTCTGCTTACTGCCTGCTTTATGGGAAACACAACCCAAACCCTCTTTTTCTCCCTGGGGCTGAAAACTTAAGGTAATTTTGGTGATGCATTTCTCATTTTGAACATTCACCTCTAAAATGCTGGATTTATCTTTTAATATGCTGGGAAGTTTTGCATCAAGTTCTAAGACAAATTTGTGTTAATCTGCAAATCAATCACAGTTGTACTCAAGCACAATTGAATAGCTGGGCAAATCTGCAAGATCAAGCAAGTGCTCAGGGCCCAATTCAGCTGCCAATACGGTCAGCAAGAGAATTTCCCTAATACATATGCAGAGCTGGATTGGGTCATTAAAGCTGATTGCTGATAGCAAGAGAAACTGTGAAGATGTGAGGATAAGGAAGAGCTGGAATGGTGGCAATGGAGCAGAGATACAGAAGAGGTCAGTATTGCAAGAGGCCTCAATGAGTATTAATATAGAATAAACAAAACCAGAAACGTACCAAGGGAATTCCACTGTGAGGTTTAAGATAACAAAAGCCAGTGGTGACCAAGCTCAGATCACTCACTAATGTCATCCAAACCCCCAGAAGAATTAAAACAACCTTGTTTGGCACAAGTGCTTACCCATAGTGTACAGTCTTTCTCTTTAGCTCACACACCTACTCATGTTACAACTAATGTACACATGTGTGATACAATGTGTATTCCATCTATACATCTGTATGCATGTATATATAGATTTAGATTGATTGCATTCATACATATTTATTGTACATCATGAGAGCAAGTCCACATTCAGCAAAGTGCTACCAACATCTCATATACAGATATATCTCTCTGTACAGGTATACACAAAAATTCGTCTATTCTTTCCCATAAAGGCATAAAGATTTATGCTGCTAACTCTCATAACCACCAAATAAGCAGAAGGAAAGGCCTCTGACAACTCCCACCTCCCTGCCCTTTCTCTTGTATGCATATGTGCCAGAAACAAACTATGGGAAGAGGGAAAAAGGGAGGGATGTCTGGGGGGGGGTATCAACACACGGATAGGGAGAGGGATATTAAAAAAAAAGAAAAGAAAAGAAAAAATGTATTTGCAACTGCTTAAAAAAAGCCTTCAAAAATCAGATGTCTGTGCAATACTGGAAGCTCTGTTTTTCTAAACAGATTTTTAAAGTCACCAGGATCATCGTAATTAAAAGCGGTACTGTATGAATAAACAACAACTAGGTTACTTTCTGAAGTGTAAGCCAATCTTTAAAGAATGTTTCTGACTTCTCACAATTTCAAGGGAGAACTCCCATAAAGGAATCTTCCTTCTCCAATTATGAAAAAAAAGTTAACTGTCCATAACTAAATTCAGAATTTTACAGCACAAGCAAAACTCCCTGGATTGAAAGCATATTTTGTTATGCAATCCCACAATAGCAATTTTGGGGCAAAATCAATGTACACAAAGACCCTCGGAAAAGAAAAGAATCTACTTTCAAGACAAGATCCCTTTACAGAATGGAAATCACAAAGTGTCCTTTACATCTAATTTGAAAACACAAGTACACTGATTGACAACATTTTCCAAGTCAGACCACAGGAGATTTGAGTATAAATTTGCAAAGATACAGCAATTCCCATATTACTCCATGCCACTGAATGCAAACCTTCCTGTTTCAAATTCTCCTGAAAAACATCACTCATTTCTCCCATCTCTCCTCCTCCCCCATGCGTTTTATTTAAAGGCTGTCTTTGGGAGCTTGGTATTTTCATGGCATTTTAAACAGGGCTCAAAGCAACTCATTTAAAAACCAGTAAAGTTGACATGATATCAGAGTTAGCCTTATAACAGAAGATTATGTAGTAGAGAGTTTCAGTTATTTACACAACAGTTAGGACATACAACCCCCTACTAAATAATCACATTTCTACAATACATTCCATCACCTCTCAGCTACTTTTCTTTTTACAAAACTATGACCTACATACAATATACACATTCGTATCACACATACATCCCCCCCAATGCATATTTTTTTGTGTGTATATATAATACATACATGCACACAAGCAGTCTAATTCTATTTATAAGTCACAGTGGGAACTCCTTTGTGAGGAAAGAAGAGGAAAAATTCCTGAATAAGACACTGTAGATTCCTTATGTTCTGACTTTTCAAATTCCAACTCACAGAGCTAACTGGAAATAAGTACATTAAAAAAAAAAAAAGTCTTAAAAACTTAGTTCACAACTTCCAGCTACAGTAGTTGGACTTTTTAAATTTGATCTATTTACCCTGTAACTAAATTTCTAATCATAGGTACAAACCACGGATAAATTATTGCAGAATGTAACACTCAAAATAAAATTTAAAAAGAGTTATAGGAACAGTAATATATGGATTAAAAAGAGTTCTATGCTTGTTGATGCAGGTTACCATTTTATTTTATTTATACATATCTATATGTATAGATATAGATATCTGCAAGGTAGCAAAGAATAGCTGTACACCTTGACACGGCAAAGATCCAGTGTAAAAAGGTGCTTCACTAGTTTGTTTTTCAAAAAAAGCTTGTATATAATTTTATAGCTATTAAAAACACATATGCAACATAATTCATTACACTCAATACAGCTTTAGTATAAAACTTATAATTTATGAGGTGATGTTAATAGCATAAATTAATATACCATTTCTCTTAAAATCTACAATAAGTATTCTGAAAGCTCATTGGGGAAGGGTATATTTAAATAAAAAGTTTAAAGCTGAGCGTGATGAAAAAGATTCTGTATGTTGAACTTGAGATGAGAGCCCCGAGAAGAGAAAGAGTCCCTAAGCCAGACACTGTGGACTATAAAACTGAACGAAGATTTCTCCTTCTTGCGCTCTCACGTAGGTGACGCTCTACCTTAAATTATTTTTTTACTTTTAAAACTATTTACTTTTTGTGTGTGTATGTTAACTGCCCTTATTTCCACAAGGAATCCCTGAGACATACCCAAAACTGTAGAGTGAAGGTATCACTGTTTAGTGAAACTGGTTCAACTCCTTCTGTTAGGATGGAGCTATTTTGCATGAGAATTGAACTGCCCGTCACTGCAGAATCCATCTATTTGTACCAGACCCAACCACGGTGTTTAAGATGCAGGTTATTCAGGGTAAATCAGTACACTCCAAGATAGAAGTTAGCTACATTGGAGCAATCTGCATCCAAGTTAAAATTTTCCAGAGGATATCTGGGAATGTTACCTATCCAGAGTTCACCTCCATGGGCACTGGTAGACAATGACAGAACCACAGAATCACAGAAAACATTAGCATTACCGGACCAAGTTCAACATGCGCAGGCCGTCGATACACAGATACTCTGGACATCTCACTCTGTGTGTTTGGGGGACTAGCAAGGGGAAGGAGTAGGAAGAATGCATTTTTCTACATCAACTAGGTACAGTTTTAAGGTCAAAAGGCCAAGTTTCATCCTGTTTACTTCCAAATCAAATTCTATGAGCCAGAGTAGACTGAAAAGGTGCCAGCACTTACTTTGAGGAGACAGAAAAAGAAAGTATTTTCCAACTATTGCTGTCAATCTACAGCCAAGCCACTTTCTCCTTTCATGCTTCCACTACTTTATTCTACAGTAGCCAGAGAAGGACTACATGAAAGCGGAATACAACAGGGGAAAGTGAAGAACCCAAAAACCATGAGAAGTAGCAGAACAGCAAAGGGAAAAGCTCCCAAAACAGTCACTACTGTTTGGTTTGGATTATTTCTTTTTTTTCTTTTTAAAAAATGCTGAAGACATGAGTGAGAAGATTGTTCAAAGACACATTTTTTGTAACTCCTCCTCCACCAAGCTTTACTTTCCCAACAACAGTGGTTTTGTCTAGCTTTAGAGACAAAATAAAAACTTTACTTGATAGAGCTAAGGTCTCTCATGACCAGACCTCTCCTGAAGTCCAAGTTTAAGCTTAGTAAACACAAATACAGATTTTTCCACCAACCTTCCATATTTACTTGGGCTTTATTAAAAAGAAAAAATTAAATGTTTCTCTGTGAGTTTCTACTGATGCACTTCTCAAAAGAAGAACTTGTAAGATAAATTCTTACTAAAAAATGCTTGTACATTGACTGCTAGTATGTGCACTCCCACGATCAATGCTGTACCCTAAGCACCCAGTTCATGACATATGTATATTATAACATAACAGGAATCCCTTCTCCATTTCATTTTACAGTCAGATTCGCTCAGGACCATGGAAGACTTACCAGTTGGTATTACTTAAATTGGAGAAGTATCTGAGAACGGGAGAATAAAATGATGAAGAATGTAGAGAGGAAGGAAATAAAGGAGGCACAAGAAGCAGTCCACAACAGCCTGTCATTATCTGTTACCCAAGAGATCAGAAACACCCAAAGATCTAGTCAGCACATTAGCCCAAAACGATTCCTTCAGTTAGTATTTCCACCATCACTGGACCTTACCACAAACCTGCACAAGAGACTACCTCACATGTAACGATAACACAAATACAAAAATAAATATCCTACCAGGGAAGTTGCCCAGACACTCACACAAACACCTCACTGCAGAAGATCACTGCAGGTAAATTTTCTATTGTTTGTCTGCTGAAAGCACCTCCTGCCACTGTCCCTCCACCCTACAAATCTTAAAAGATTCAACTGCAGGTAGATGGCTCTTCTAAAAATTTTTCCCTCCTCCTTGCCCAAAGGCTCATACTGTTGGAGAATTCATCAGCGGCTTCAGGCTGTTACAGCAGAGACTGGGAGAAATACCTCTGGAGCCTTGCTGATGCTTACAGGGAAACAGCAGTCAAAATACTGCAGGAGCTCAGGGAGGAGTCAGAGTTCAGAAGCAGACTAATGACGTGTATGTAACCACAAAGGCCAGCTTGTCAGGGAAGAGACCTGTCTACTGTTTATTGTACACTCCTTCATGACACTCTTCTTTCCTGGGAAGAAGATTTAATCCCAGAATGTATTTAGATCTGGTTACAGCAAGAAGAGGTTTCAATCTGAATTTCTCTACTGGTTTGCAGGTTCGGTTTCAGGTTCAATCCTAGACCATTCACCTTGGCCATGCCCTGAAGTCAGTGGCACCACACTGTGCCTGACAACAGACAACAGAACTTCCCAAATTTTCAATACACATCTCCTTCTTAAAGAAAACAAAAAATCCAAACAAACAAACAAAAAGCCACTTCCCTTGGCTACTCTATTTCACTAACCTGCTGAATTAAGCGGGAAATCTGGCTGTTGCCATCTTCTCCACAGTAACAGACGTGCAACTGTGCTACCTCAGCACTACTGATGTAAAGCCTTTATGCCCAGCCATAGAGAGAACCATGTTACTAACAAGGAAAAAACTAAGCAAGAACCTGGAGGAACTGTAAGGCAAGAGAAGACAAAATGATGCATCCTTTGCATCATATATACATCTTCTTGTATCATAGTCATTATGAGGCCAAAAAACAACTTTGAGGTCTAAGTGCATATGGCTCCCCTCAAAGTCACTGTAAAGTTTTCCTAAGAGAAAGGAAATGTCAAAGTTTGTCTTACAGAATACCTTACACATCAGGCCACCATGAGGCTGTTCCTGACGAGTCTCTGTACACTGTCAAAGTTGATCTTGTGTGAAGTACTTTTATACAAAGACTAACTGAGGTGCTATAATTACAAAAAGTGATGTTACTGGTATTTAATTTTTTTCCCAATTCTTTAAAACTCAAATCTTATGTAAGGAAATTAACAACTAGGTTCAACTAGCTTTATTCCATTTGTTAACACATAAAGGGCATGACAGCTATTGACCATCTCGAATCAATGGACTGAAATTGCTACACTGGCTCTTTGGTGAAAGGGTGATTAGAGCTCTAATTGCTATACAAGAAGATGAAACTCAAAAATCTTTGAGACAGCATGGATTCTACTCGAGAATCACATAAATAACAGCCTCAAGGACTACCTTAGCCAGACCTGCAGTAGTTCCCAGAAGTAGTGTGAAACATCTCTGGATGCACATGCCTCTCAGATTGGATCTCTCGCATCCAACAGTAAGACACTGATTCACTGAAGTCAACAAGTTGTGTGGGTGTAGAAGCCCACCTGGAATGATCCATTTTGTAAAGCTAAGATCAAGACTCATAACTGCTTGATAGGCTGCAACCATGAAGTCAGTGGCAGTGAAAAACAGAAGGTGAACCAGGAAAAGGCAAAAGCGGTGGCCTGTTTCAGAACTCTGTGTAAGACAGGACAGAGGGATTCCTATTTCAAATGTATACAAAATTTATTTTTAAAAGTGCAGCTTTATTGCAAACTTAGTTTGCTCACTGGAAATCAGTATGTAGCCAGTTTTCAAGAAAGAGTCATCAAGGGATATACAAAAATTGAAGTCTGAGCAGAGGAATAAAGCTGATATCCTAGGCTGCTTTAAAGGAACACAGGTATGTAATGGCCATTAATTTGAAATAGTAATTATGGACCTGCATAGGTTTGACAGCTTTTGAAATTCCCTGTCTAAATCAATGCTCAGATTATGAGCCGGGTTATGTTCTGAGCTAGACCAGTACAAGTTCACAGTGACCTTAGACCAAAGAGCTCCTCTGTAATTTATACCAATGTAATCAAGAAGAATTTGACTCTCAATCCCTCTCTTTACTTCCTCCCTGGCATCTGCTAAGAAAGACAAAGGTGGTATGGGATGAATATACTCTGCACTAGCTGCAGCTTTATTAAAAAGTTTGATGGGTAAAAGAATCATTTCAAGACCAAAGTCCTGAAACCAATTTATAGAAATCAACATCCTCTAAAACAACATGAATATACAAGCACATTGAAGAGTTAACCATTTGGTATACTATTTCTCCACCTTTTTTTCATCCAGTCATCCAAACACATTGAAGGAGGTATACGGACACAACGAAAATCATTTGCAAATCAAACAGTTGTCTCCTCAACAAAGTATGGGGAACATAATACAAAAATAAATAAATGTGTTGTCAGATTTGCCTCATTTCACAATACCACTGGGCATTCCTCAATCAGCAGGACAGTTAAAAGCAGGGTTTCACAGGCTTCAATTCAACTTTTTACATGATTTAAAAACATTTAAATGTTACAAACATTTAAATCACCACTTAAAAATATTCTGCTTATATTATTAAGATCTGTTTTACCAACTATGAAATAAGGACTTTATAACAACAGAAGCATGACAATAATTTGGTTCCTCCACCACATACACTTGCAATTTCAGAAAAGGACATATGCATAGTCCACACTCCTTTACACTTTAGGAGGACAAATCTTTCAAGAAGAGAGGGATAGTATGATTACTATGATAGTAACAAGACAGAAGACCTACCCTATTTAAATTCTGTTCCTTAGCAAGAGGGAAGGAGAGGTTTGGGCCAGAGATTTTAGTGTGGGCTTGACTGCTAACAAAATTAATTTCTGTAACAACTGAATTTCACTCAATGATCCCTTGCTCAAACAATTTATTAGGCTTCCCTATTACATATGCTTGGTATCTCTTAATTTCCTGAATTAGACCAGAATACATGCAGGTAGGATGTTCTACTGCAAGATAGAATGAAATCTGTCTTCTACAGTAAGAGGCTGAAATGTGAGATGTTCTATTCTCTCTCATCTGCATCTCAGAAACAAACTAGAAGAGCAAAGACATGTTACATTAAGTAGGAGCTACTTTTACAATGGAAGTCAGAGTACAATAGCAAGTTTGAGACCTATAAAGTCACAAGCAAGTTCCTTTATTCCCTTCCTGATAAAGAGATGCAAGTAAACACCTCAGAATTTCTGCTGCTGGTATCTATCTCTTGGATTAAAAAACATAAAATAAAATAAAATTTAAAAATCTAAAAGCTACCAGACTCATTTAAGAACTGAAATCACTACTGAAGAGTCTGAATACTATCTTTGGCAGGTGGGCAGTAAATGCAAAAATGTCCTGGACAGAAGGAATTCTTATCTCTCTATTTTGCTTTAGTGATTTTTCTTTTGGTTAGCCATGACTGCTGATAGGTACCTGCCAGTATCTTACATTCAGCTTCCCATACAGAGCATCAAACCCTACAAGTGTCAAAATACTGATATGGCTCCCGTGTGTTTCCATGGAAAAAACTATCCAAGAAAGTCTCAGGTAGACATAATTTGAGAAATGCATCCACCTGAAACTTACCAAAAGGTCTGACCTAGACTTGTGTGGATGGGGAGAATTCTTCCAGTTTCAACTGGGAAATACCTGTCAGCCTGTCAGGCAAGGAGTTCTGGACAAAGCCACACTTGAAAAGGCAAATCATCAATTCAACAAGGCCACAGTAATTCAGCAAAGGAGGGAATTTCTGCACAGGAATCTTCACTAATCCATACCTATTGCAATCCTTCTGCTTCTCTTTTTTTTTTTTTTCCCTAGGCTAACTTTGCCTTTAGATTTCCAGGCAATCAGTCAGCTGATCCCCTTGCTGTTCAATGAATTAAAAATCATCATAATAATAAAAAGAAAACAAAACCCAAAAATCAGCATGCAGTACAAACAGTGACCAGTTCTGGAAGGGGACAACTCCCATTTATTAACCAAAAGAAAAAAAGGAACTGCTGCTCCCTGCACCCCAAACACACACATACAGAGGAGGTCAAGAGACTATTTTAAGAAACTGTCAAACTCATCCTTGAACCATGATCTTGATTTAGGACTTCAGTGCACCATTTTCAAATCAATGCGTGCAGCCAAGTTTTCCATGTCAGATGCTACCTTTGGAAAAAAGTAAATATAAATAATAATAATTAAAAAAAAAATCAAGAGAATTCTGTCCACTGAAAACTTTCTAACAGATACTAACAGGATGGCAAGCGTGGATCCAAACCCTAGGAAACAGTAACATGCATCAGTAGTCTGAGGTATCTTCCCATTCCTAGGTCTTACTGCTAAGATCAATTACATCCAGTAATTGTGCTGTATCCTTAAGGAATTATTGGGGAGCGGCGAACCTGCCTACAATAAATGAGCACCGGTGCATAACAAGCACGTGTGAACGCTACAGCAAGGTTCACGGAGGGCTAACCCTGGTCAGTACTGATGCAGGGGTTTTCTTCTCAACCCCCTTTTAAAAAAATAGGGGAGGACAGAAAAAACTAAAGAAAAATTAAGAAAAAAAAGGAAAAACAGAAAACACAGGTCCCCCATCTACCTGCACAGAGCCAGGCAGGCAAGCTCAGCTGGAGGTGGTGAAGGGCGTGGATGCATTATTGGTACTGGTAGCTGTGGCACCGGTCACTGCGAAGCCCGTGGGAGGAGCTATGGAGCTGTGGCTGGGCTGCAGGTCCTTGGGGATGCCACTGTGGGCGCTCAGCTGGTGCCCAAAGGCTGCGCTGAACTGAGGGAGCTGTTGTTTAGGGGAGGTGGAGGCCATGAGTTCAGCGGAGGCAGGACCCATGCCACTAAAACTAGTCTGCGGTAACCCCGGAAGCACACTGGAGCTGTTGGGGGTCACAGTGGCGAAGGCAGGCTGTGTGGTCTCTGAGTGCGAGGTGGTAGGCGGTGTGGACAGGGAGGTGGACAGGAGGTGTCCATCTGCACCAAGAAGATTGCTAAATGGAGAGGGGTCCCCAAGATTGACAGGAAGATTTCCCCAGTGAGTTCTGGGGTTGACCACCCCGCTAAGTGGCACATCCAGCTGAGTTGGGAGCAAGTGCTGTGCCATCATGGGCATCTCTGCTGAGAAGGTAGCTGCCAAGTTATCACCAGAAAAAGATGTGGTGTGAGGGGATGTGATATGGTCACTGTAGGGAGACGGCACATGCTCACTATCGTAATGGCTTCCATGGGGTGAGGAGTGTGAATGGTCACTGCTGTATTGCTGTCGTGAGGTGATTAGGTCATCTGCCTTGCTCAGCAGCTGGGCAGGGTGGGGCCTCTGGGAGGCATGGCTGCCATCATGAAGTCCATGAAACTGTCCTGGGAAGGCTCTCTCCCCAAGGCCACTCTGGCTTATCAGAGTGGCAGAAGTAAGGCTGACGTTGGCTGGGGCTGAGAATTGCCCCTGGATCTGCCCTGCCAGGGGCGTGGGTGGGTTGGACAAGGTAGCAGAACGGAGCAAGTTCTCATCCAGCTCCAGACCGGAGAAATTATCATGTACTATACGCCCATTCAACAGCTCCCCCAGATCTGTGTTAACCTCTCGACTCAAGGACTGCATTCCTGGAGCTCCAGCACCTGTAGAGAACACCCCTATCCCTCTATCTGACAGCTCCTGAACTGGCACACCATCTGTCTGTGTAAGTACTCCAATGGTACTCAGGCACTCAAGAGAAGTTACAGCCTGTAGGGCCCGTTCCAGTTCTTCAGCCTCTTCTGTAGTCGGGAGGAGATCTCCATTTTTACCTGCAGAAACAGGGACACCACAAGTTAGTGTGCTCCTCTCAGGTGAGCATGGCACCAGCACTCTCTAAGGATGCAAATGTACAGACAGTTCAGTCCAGAGCTGCAGTGTACCATAATCTTCCAGACTGGCTTGTGTTACACAGA
The DNA here is from genome assembly GCA_013399015.1 of Galbula dea. Classification (NCBI taxonomy): domain Eukaryota; kingdom Metazoa; phylum Chordata; class Aves; order Piciformes; family Galbulidae; genus Galbula; species Galbula dea. The sequence continues at coordinate 41,234 of VWZX01010244.1, forward strand.
AAATTTCATTCACCAGTACTCACTTGGTAAGCAAAGTTAGAAAAATAAGAAATTACACCTTCCTCTTCAATGGAGCTCCCTCTCTCCCACCTCCTCTTCCACATTCTACAATACAGGATGCCTCCCAAACTTACTAGATCTAAAGTAAAAATGCTTAAATAAGATTTTCTTCAGTGCAGCAATAACATAAATAGTCCACAAAGTCCCTTCTTCTTACAGTATTACAGCTTGGACCTAAAACTCACACAGTCAGTATAATTTAGGTTAAATTCAACTCAAAAACAGTCTGATGTCAGATCACATCATAAAATCACCAAAGAAATCACATACCCAAAATTCCAGGCTGTTTTAATTTCTTTGTTGTATGTGATAGATACTGAGATTTAGAATCAAGAAATTCAGGCAGAGTTCTGATCAAAAGTTAAGTTTCAAAAAGGTATTTGAAGATTTTATTCTCATGCTCTTCTCCTCTTATCAAAGACAAACGCTGACCATGATTCCAGCCCCACTCGATGGCAGAAAGATGCCATTAGTGAGAATACTTGATTAAACTGCAACACTGACAGGCAGTAATAACGTAAAATGAATGATTAAAACGCTAAACTAATTAGGATTTTCAGAGCAGTAATTACAAGACCAAGCAGAGAACTACATACAACAGCCTTCTTAAAGTCTGCTTTACTTTGGACCTCACAAACAATAGAGAAAATGTGCGTTTCCTTATCTAAAATTTATCACTTCTGTAGGAAAGGAAGCAACCCCTCAAAATGCATTTTTAGAAACACTCCTTCAGTTCACTCACTATATTCACATCAGCATAAAATAAAACGGTACCTTCAAAGAAATCAAAATCTTGCAAGTCATCGGGCAGCCGTGGCAGGACATCAGAGAAGTCCTCCTGATTCAATTCCAAGTCATGTGGAATGTCTGTGATTTCATTAGCGATATCATCAGGCAGCTCATCGGCACTCAGCTCTGGTGTGGAGGGGCTCCTAGACAGAAAGTACTATTAGTCCCCAGTGTTCAACTCTGGTTTCTCCAGATGAGAACTACAGATGCATATCCATTATAATGGGTGTTTCCCCATATTTTCCCCACCCCCACATCATCTAGGAAAAAAATGGTTTTACAAAACTGGTTTAGGAAGCTTACACTTAGCTTACTGATTAAATACATAAGATGTGGCATCAGGAGCAAGACATTTTATCCCTCAAGGCTCAAATCTGAAATGATCCACACTAATGATCCAACAGTCGCATGGGGATGCAATTTCTAGCCCTGCTCCAGATGCTGATCAGCACAGCAATATCACACCTTTCTACAGTGTGCATTGACAACATTCAAGCTAGCAGTGGTTAAACTGGGGCAGAGCTACCACTGACCGTATGTGAGGCATCTCTACTGGCAGTGAGACACTGGCAGGCATGGTGAGGTTCCCTTGGGGCACTGCAGGAGGAATGGGTTTCTGAGGCCGGCGTGGGCCCCGCCTTCTCTTCTTCTTATGTTTTTTGGTAAGTGCAGGTGGTTTTGTTTTTTTCCTGGGTTTCCTCTGCTGCTGGTGCTGAACTTTACGAGAGCTGTCACCTCTTAAGAAATTGTCCTTTGGGAATAAAACAATAGCAATGGGAGCATACTAAGAACAAATATTACTCTCCTTGCTTTTTTCTGCTGGTCATTCCAGAGATGTTGACATGTTACCAAGAGAGACAGCTAACTTAACACACATGCAAGGGTATAAAAACAGATTAAATTAAAATAACAAAAATTAACCCATTTCATTTTTCATTGGTCCCAACGGCAAAAATTACATAGACGAAATTATGAGGTATGCTCCTGGAGATCACGCGGTGTCACTTTAAAAATCAATATAGCAAACCTTAACTAAATCAGTACAAAACTGTAACCGTCGGCAGAATTCCTCAAAGTATTACAGAGAAAACACTGTTGTTGATGTGGCAGTACTTGAGATACTGTGCAGCACCTGAAGCCAGCATCATCAAGGGCCCACTGCCATGAAAGAGGAACAGTATGAAGGAAACAGAATTAATACTGCAAGGCTACAGGCTATGGTAACCATGTGGGTAAACAACTAAGGCTTTTTAACAGCAATCACTGACCAATTAAAAAATAAATCAAACCACCACCAGTTTTCAGTTGCCATCATATTGGGAATGGCAGAGGATTGTATGTGTTACAGAAGTAAACCTTGACAGACATGCTGAAGATTGCCTGGAAGAGGGGGGAAAAATCTCTCACAAATCTGTGTAGCACAGACCCTCACATTTTAATCCAGAAAACTTGGATAATTCACAAGTACTGCAGAGGCTGGAAAAAAACAGTGACAAAAACCCTACAACAACCCAACAAGAGAACAAAAAAAAAGGCTGTTCTACACCTAATGACATGAAGGAGGGGCAAGACAGAAGTAGGTTTGTGAATTATCCTAAAAGGTTTGTTCTGGAAGATGGGGAGGCATAAAAGGAGAGCAGAGGACATCATCTTAATTTTGGCATTCTCTCACAGAATCACAGAATATTAGGAGTTGGAAGGGACCTCGAAAGATCATCTAGTCCAACCCCCCTGACACAGCAGGATTCCCTGGACTAGGTCACACAGAAATGCGTCCAGACAGGTTTTGAATATCTCCAGAGAAGGAGACTCCACAACCTCTCTGAGCAGTCTGTTCCAGTGCTCTAGCACCTCAACTGGGAAAAAATTTCTGTGTGTTCACACGGAATCTCCTATGCTTCAGCTTACAGCCACTGCCTCTTGTCTTGTCACTGGGCTTCACTGAGAAGAGCCTGACCCCATCCTCCCGACGCCCACCCTTCACATACTTAAAAGCATAGATGAGGTCACCCCTTAGCCTCCTTTTCTCCAGCCTCAGCCTTTCCTCATAAGGAAGATGTTCCAGCCCCTTCATCATCTTTGTGGCTCTGCGCTGGACTCTTTCCAGCAGTTCCCTATCCTTCTTCAACTGAGGGGCCCAGAACTGGACACAATATTCCAGATGTGGCCCCATCAGGGTGGAGTAAAGGGTGAGAAGAACCTCTCTTGACCTACTAACGACACCCCTTCTAATACACCCCAGAATCCCACTGGCCCTCTCACCTTGTAGTAGACCAGTGCTTTTCCTCTAGGATCCACAGATCCCCGAAGGAGGTTAAAGATAAATTCTAACAGTCACCAGAAGGTAAATAAAACAGCAAATCCATTATTTGTATGCTTGTAATTGCTATCTGCAGTTCCTCTAAAAAATACTTTGGGTCCCGTGTACAGAGACTGCATGAAATGTAGTGTTCTTACCATACCATGCTCATACTACATTCAGACACAAGGGCCAGGAGTGAGCCCATAGGATTTCTCACGATGATTTTCTCATGCACACTTGTAACCTCAAAAGCATGTAAAAGACTTTCACAACATACTTTATACTAACTGGGAATGTTTGGTGTGTTTTACCTTCTTGAAACAAAAGGAAACAAGCTCTTAAGTTCATAAACTTGCTAGTTGTCAAGGTTCACAGAAAGTTAGAACTCCTGATCATCCCAATACATAAATAATAACAGTTTTGGTTTTGTACTTACCATTTTTTTGGCATGTTCTTCACATAGAGGTGTCTGATGTGTAATGTCAAAAACTGGCACAGAGCACTGTTGACCATCCGCAAACTTGGCTGTGCAGCTGGAGAAGAGCTGCTGAGAACGATTCAATAAGATATCTGTGTATTTCTGCATCAGGAATAACACATGAGGCAACGATGGAGGAACACCCTTTGATTTATCAATCTGATTAAGATCAGAGCCTTCAACTGTATCTGTCCACAAATGATATTTTTAATGAGTACCTTAACTTTGTTATTCAAGTTCAAAGCTAGGCAAGGCTTAAACCCAACTTTTAAAGTGAAAAACTGCATTCATGCAGAATCTCAATGATTTTATTCTACATTGATATACTTTTATAAAAGCAGCCATTTCACTAATGAGTTCTTAGCAAAAAGAAGCCCTTTCTTGGAGTCTTAATCAATAGATCAATAGAAGCGGTTGGAATAGTGTAGTCAATAGGACTATTCCCTTACAGACTAATGACAATCCACACTGAAACATTAAAGAAAGAGTATTTCTTATTTCAATCTTTAAAGGTACATTCTTGGCATTTATCTTTAGAGCAGAGACAAAGAAGTTTCAAGATCCTTCCTGCTCCTCTCAGAAAAAAAGATGTGCAATCAGACAGAAAGGTCAAGTAAATCCAAATGTAAGCTCGCTGAGATTTACTTCAGAAAAATCCTCTGCAGGGGTGAAAATGTTTCCATGCTTACAGCAAATCAAACACATATTTCACTGTGTTTTTTAAAACAACATGAGAAGCACTCCTTCTATCTTGAACAATTCTCAGGCGTCATCATCACTATCTATGTTCATAAAATGTTAAAACGCAAAAGAAAGAACAAAGAAAATGGAAAACTTGCAGAAAAGTCCAGATGGCAGAATTGGATGCATAGGTCAGAACCAAGAGCCTGTTCATTCATAGAGAGGTTTTGGACTGCTCTGCAGTCTACTTTTAAGAGTCCTGCAAAAATCAACCAAGAAAAACAAGGCATCTGCAAACCAAACTGACTGAAAAGGTGCTGCAGTGGATAGCAACTGGAACAGACCAGCACTAGTCTCTTAAAATACCTAAATCAAAAGCTTCAACAAAAGTAGTCACTCCAACAAAAGTGTCAACAATTCTTCAGCTAAAAACCAAAAAGACAAAGTCTGCAGAATTCTTAAGTATTACTGGTCAGAAGTCTGTCCATGTAGTCTTCAGCATCAAACCTCACATATAATGTGCTTTTTCCTTTCTGTGATCTTAATGCAATGACTTAACGCACCCTTTTTGGGCTTTGCTTGAAATCCCAAGTACTGGGAATTCTTCCTCATCTAGAAGATGGGTTCTGTAACTCCTACTCTGCTTCTTTAAACAGTGCAAATTATCAGATCTCCATCTTTCTACTCAGTGAAAGCCATCTTTCCATATTATGAACAAAACCTTGCTCCCATAAAATGTTCATAAGTAGTCTAGTGGAACCTACCAAGAACTGTATGACAGCCACGTGGTTTGGACCAAGTCATCCATGAAAGATGATAGTTTTTGTAAAGGCTTCTTGCACCCACTAAATAGAGCTTAGAAAGTAAAATGATGTGACTATGACAGATACCAGTGGCAAACTACTTATCTTCACTGTCTACAGACCCAAATAACGCAGACAAATTAAAAGCAAAGTAGTTGATGACACACTAATAAATAGGTGTCTCTTTGTTAAAAATGGATTTGTCAATGCAAAAACCTAACAAACAAAGAAAAAACCCTGAAACACAAGAGCTTCCAAGCCTGAACGCAACTCCCAAACAGAGTTCAGAGGATACGCTGAAAACAATGCCTGGTGAATGGAAGGGCCTTGTTAGTGCACTGTTCTCCCTTCGAAGTCCCACTACAGGTTGTTGGTTCTGCATCTCTCTGTCTTGCTTGGCTTGTGCTGGAAAAAAAAACAAAACAAGCATAAAAGTGTTTAAAGACAAAAGCCCAGCCTCAGGTGGTTACTCAGCACAACTACTGCACTGAATGTTGCACAGTGGGATGAAAAATTATAGCACACGTGTGTGTGTGTCATGATCCATACGGGTGCACACTACTACCAGACTCGAGATAGGGATACAGAATAGATGTCAATGAGAGGTGAAGGTGTGACTGCAATAACAGGACTACTGTTTATTTCATAGGGCCTTAACTGTAATGAGAGGTGCTGTGTGCTACTTAGATGTAAATATTTAAAACCCTGCAACAGAGCCAAGGACAGCAGGAGGTGAGTGTCAACACAGATAACCCTTAAAATGAGGTCAATCTTTAGAATACAATGTATTTGGTATGCCCAATGGGAGCCAAGTGCACTTCCAAGCCTGTTCATAAATCAAACATGCCGAGCATCCCCAGAGCCTACATGCAAGCATGTGCTCAGACAAACTTAGACTCAGCTCTGGAGCGGCAGAACCTGAGCGTGCTCAACATGGGTAAAAGCTCTCCTTTATCAACGTGCTACAGCCCAATCCACCAGCAGGTGCCCAGAGCTGAGCACTTCCTCAGCACAGCCTCAATGCTTTGAGCCTGAGCTGCAAGCAGGCGACCAGACAGCAATGTGGATGAGTACTGCATTACAGAGCTCGCTTGGTGTTAAGCCTGCTCTCAAGGCATTTGTCACCTTCACGTAGATAAAGCTGGCGATTCCAGGGGCTGACTTTCACCTCTGTACACGTTGTTTTCTAGGTTGACAAAAAGCTGTCTGCAGCCTGACTGTTTTCCTTCAGCCATTTCTGTCATCAACAAACTTTGACTGAGCAAAGTTTATTTAGCAATATTACTCCTGTGAAAAATTTCATAGCTGAAAAGACCCTGCAGTTACTTAAATTAATAAGAGCAGTGATAAACAGGCATGCCTGGCTTTGTCAGCCTACCCAAAGCAACGTTATCTTTTTTGCACATGAAAAGGGAAAAATAATGGGGAAAAAAACTAGCAAGAGCTTCCCAGTTCCAGAAAGGTTTTGCTAGAGTTTAAATTTGGAGACATTTACACATTACACATGAACTAGTAATGTACCTCTACATCACACCTCTGAGAGCTCCTCAGCATCGCATCACTCTACCTCCCCAACAATAAACCATCCAACCACAGCCCACTACCCAAGAACAAAACCATCCCATAGCCAGAATATGCTCTCAGTGCCTGGCTCCAGCCTGCCTCTCATGTTAGCTGCAACCCCACCAGCCCCAATCACACATCCTGTAAAGCAAAAACCACAACAGCAAAAAGGTGCTGTCAATACCCCAGACATAATGCCAGGGTTCAGATTTACTCTATTTCTGCACAAATATGAATCAATGAACTCTCAGTATGCCAAGAGCTAAAGGGATGTTGACATTCTCTAGAAAGAATTCCCACAGAAGGTAACCTTCAGAGCTGTTAGAAGATATTTATTTTGTTGCCAAGTTTCATTTAATGTTAGATTGAGTTAAATCTAATAAAAAGCATGAGCTTAAGTTTGAATTGCTGTCAAGATAATTAAGAGGAAGTACAGACTGTTCAGAAAAAGCTGTCTGAAAAATGAAATCTGAATTGAAGCAGAGGACTGCAGACCAGACTGCACAGCTGCTAAAGAATTGGGCTTAGTAAAGTACCAGATATTTGAAGGCAGCCAAGACACATAATTAATTAATAAGAATAAATTTTAGCAAGTCACTAACTTCTGTGACATTTAAGACATCAGGCCCAGACACTGCTGAACAAACAACCCACATCTTAAAACACAAAGCTGGAGAATGCCCATCTTCACAGAAATCACTGTATGCCATGTTTATTCTCCTGTGCTGACAAGTGTGTCATGGGGTTTCTGTCTTATGCATGCCTACCAGTCTCAAGAGTTCAGCATTTCAGCTGCTGGATCCACCCTGTCCAGACCCCAGGTCACTGCAGTCAAAGGGGAAGGTCTAACCTGGTACGTGCACACGTAGCTCTTCGGAGTTCTTGTATCAGCTGCCCAGCACGCTCCGGCTCTCTACTGGCCGCCTGCAGCAAGGCTTTCCGGAGTGTATGCCGGCATTTCTTCTGACGAGATTCTGCCCGCTCCAGGCGGCAGAGGTGCTTGTATTTCTGCTGAAAGTAAGTGCAAAGTCTGGTCACCCTGGAACTCCTGTCATCTGCATTGTCATCATCGGACCTGATGGAGTGAAAATAAAAACAAATGGGCTTTAAGGTTTGGGGTTTTTTTCCAAGGAAGCTAATTTGCCATTTTAATAGAATTGTTAAGCTGGCATCCATCTTCTAGTCCCACAAACATCCAAAGGCTGCAATCAGGCAAGGATACTTAAGAAATATAAGAACAGGATCTCTTCTGAATTCTAAAGGTAGTTACCCTTCTTAATGTGTCATTATTGCAGATTACTTCAATTTATCATCAAGTGTGACACATTCAAATGTCTGGAACCTGCTCTTCAAAAAAGTCTACACTGTTAACCTTTATTTACTGTAAATGTCTCAGCAAATGAGAAAAACTCTTAAATCAAAGTGCAATTAATGGAGAGGACATGGGTAGGGAACCATGTAGTTGAGATTTACTGAAAAAAAGGTCACACTGGAGAAAATGGTCAAATTCTAATTTTTTTCAATTCCTTTTACTCTGCCAGGTGGTGTATTCCTTTCTAAACCAAAATACACACTCACACAGTGAGCAGTTGATAATGCCTTCCCTTTGCTGCAGAGTTAAAGTTTAGTTACAGTGCAGCCATGGACAAGACATTCATATTTAACTCCAAAGGTACTGAGGGAAAAATCAGACCAGTGCTAAGAAGTAAGGAGATGAAGAACCGATCCAATTCCTTGTTTGCTTTAAAAGCCTCTTCCCACTTAAATCTTGTCTTTCTGAATGTCCAAGTTCATATCAATAAGACAATCAAACTATGTCAACACATTCAGTTAAATAAAGTAAAAACAATAAAACATAAAAAATCATCACTGAGACTTGTTAAAACAACAAGCTATGCAGAAGTCCTCCACAGCAAGCACTAGTTCGCAGAACCATTTTTGTTGTTCATGGAACAAAGAGCATGCACTGAATGTAAACAAAGCAGACAGTTTTCTGCTTAAGATTTTCCCTTATAGAATAGAGAAACTTTTTGCTAAATTTCCTATTTGTAAAACAAAGGAAGGTCAGGGGGAAGAAAACAAATGAAGCAAGTCAAAAGCTCCCAAAGTTCAGACTGCAGATTTTGGTCAGGTAGATTGAATGAGCTGACACCCAAACCTGTGCAAAACAAAGCAGACCAGAAATAGCTGATGGTAGAAGAGATGCAAAATTCCGGCCATGATATTATAAATTAAGATCCAAAAATGCATCCAGAAAAGCTGTCCCTAAAAGGCAACACGACTAAGACCTACTTTCCTTTCTGGAAACTCTTGCTCCATTCACACACTGGCCAAATTTAAGAGATTGCACCCATCTCCACTAAAGCTGCCCAAAAAAACTCAACAGGAGCAAACACCACCTTGGCACAAATGCAGATTTTTATCAAGCATTATGTAAAGTACATTGTAATACAAAAAAATACAATGTATTTTGTTTGTTAAAACAGATTACAATTATTTTCTAGAAGCATAAATTACAAGCAATTAATATCTGCAATTAAATGTTTAGTATGAAATACAACCTATCAAAAATATTTAACATATGCAATGTTTCAAATATTGTTACATTGAAAATGAGAAGATCATATAAGATCTCTCAGGAAAGAATGCCTACTGGAAAAACAATCTTTTTAGAAAAATTTAGTTGTGTGCTATTTAATAAAGATTTTCTTTTTTCAAGTGTATTATTAGAAAACGGGAATACATGAATGCAATCAGATATAGGTAGGTTTAAGGTCTTAGATATTTCATTACTGCTGTGGGGCAAGGTTTTTTAAATAAAATTGCAGACATGCTGATTTAATTTAAATATGGATACAAATAAGGAATATTCCGTAGGGGTGAAGTAGTATTTCTTTTGGGTGGAAAGAGTGCTTTCTAATGCAAATGTCTCTGTACTTGAGACTTTTTACTTCCCTCCCATCGAAACAGACAGAAAAAAAGTCATGATATGTTAAAATATTTTGAACTGCAATTTACAAGATCGTTTTTAAAAAGTAGATGAAGACATATACACAAGCAATTCTGACTGCAGTGGACAAGGGATTATTTTGAGGCAAACAGTTTCTAAAACTCTATTCAAAATTTGGTTCCAGGCCATTAAGATTAAACAAAACATATTTTTCTGTTCAAAGGAACCTAAAAATACCACAGTAACACCTCCTTTTTTTTCTTCACTAGGCAAGAACTGAAACCAAAAGGTACTTTCATTGTTGTTCTCTCAAACAAGTTTACTAACTTCTATTTAGTTCATTCTCTTAAGATGCGTATAGAACTTCTGAAGTTCAACTTAATGTGTTGCATCTCATTTTTTAAAAGATTTCTGAAAGTGCACACAAGTCTTTTGATAACCCAAAATGCTTCTTCCCAATGCTTCCCTTTAAGATTATAATGTGTAAACATCAAGGGAATTATTGCTGAGTGTTCATGAAGAAAACAAAGGCAGCATGAAGCAGTAGAAAGGAAGAGTAAAAGGGTAGCCCCAGCAGTCAGGCACCATCAGAGCACCAGGAGAAAATGCTCTCTACTTGGAGACACCCCAGCAACTGTAATTCAAAACCCTCTGTAAGAACGGATTTGAATAACATACCCTTTTTCCTTTTAGTTCTTCTAGTTATTTGCAGTTATTAAATTCAGCTTTGACAATACAGTGTTGGTATTTGTTTCCTGAGTGAGCTAGTATGAGGAGGTACTCCAATCCTTTTCAAGCTCACTACTTGAAACGCTCACTTTATCTGTACTTTAGTTTAGGAAGTGAAAAACTACTTTGTTTTAAAGTCATTTGTTTTCCAGTACTTTCTAAGCTACAAAACCCAGTAACTGAATCATCTAGGGGGAAGATTCACTAACCTACATCAGCAACAGCCCCTGCTTTCCCTCTGCATCTCTGCTCCTGTGAGCAGCCTTCCATGCCAGCACTGTGTCGGGGGCCAATTCCTGTGCTACTATTTGAACTCAAATATTTGTGCCTGCCTCCGAGTGCTGCATCCTGGAATGCTGTGACCACTAGAAGCCAATTTTACAAAATTAAAAGACAGAAAAATAAAAGCAAACATTTGGCCTGTGCTTCCACAGGTGATTGGAACCATTTTACAGATTAAAAGGCTAGAAGGCAAATTAACTCATTAATTTTAAACCAATCTGGTGAATTTTTGAGAGTTTAAGAGCAGCTACCATATCATGCAGGAAGATCAACAGAAAATTAGAGGATTTCTGCCACAACTACACAATGAGAAACACTGAGAAGCAGCTGTCCAGGAATTAACTGTTCACTTTTACTAATTTGTTCTGAGAAGCATCCCTGCTGCTGTATTCCACAGGAAAAGGAGAGAATAAAGGTAGCTAGTGGAGTTACCCTTTTCACAGGGGCCACAAGCTCAAACACAAATGAACAGAGAGAAAATAGCTTTAATTTTACTATGAACAACAGTTAATAAATTCCCATAGGTTTAGGTAAGTGATTTCAGAATCTGACGGTTTTAGGAAACAATCACCACTGGTTTTATGGTAAAATTAGCCTCCAAAATTCAGAGTCAGAACAAGCCATTGGCTGACTAAGTTAAGATCACCAATCTGCACCATCAGATTAGCAAGACACTAATTTTAACAAATAAAATCACACAAGAAATAGTCTGAACTAATTCATCTTCAGCAGCAGAGAGATCACATTGCAGAAATATTGATTACAGTTCATGTAATAAAAACCTCTAAAGAAGCTTGCAGAATAGAAAATAAAAGTTTTAGAAGGCTGCCATCAAGTGAATATATCAATGTTTATCCATAACAAAAATTAGGAAAGTTGGTGAGGAACTGGGACGGATGATAGAAGTGCAAAAGCAGACCATACCATGTAAAAATTTATCCATCATTATCTGGTTAAGATAGTGTTTAATTGAAGTGCATAAAATGCTAGATTGGAACAGAAAATGTCAAGACATGATATTATTTTCTCTCACTATGTGAAAAGAGTAGGAAGAATCCAAAGGAAGTCAAGACAAATAAAAGACAAAACACACAGAGATGACCTTTATAACTTGCCAAAAACCAGGGATCTGTGGAAGAACCAGATCAAATGTCAGAGAGAGAAGAGTGTAAGAGAAGTTAATAGATAGAATGATAGAATTGCCAGAGTTGGAAGGGACCTTAAAGATCATCTAGTTCCAACCCACCTGCCTGGCAGGGACACCTTCCACTAGATCAGGTTGCCCAGAGCCCCACCAAGCCTGGCCTTAAAAGCTTCCAGGGATAGGGCTTCCACAACCTCCCTGGGCAACCTGTTCCACTGTCTAACCACCCTAACAGTGAAAAACTTCCTCCTAATGTCTAACCTAAATCTACCCTCCTCTAGCTTGCATCCATTTCCCCTGGATCTGTCACTACCTGGCCTCCTAAAAAGTCCCTCATTGGCTTTCTTGGAGGACCCCTTAAGACACTGGAAGGCCACAATAAGGTCTCCTCAGAGCCTTCTCTTCTCCATACTGAACAACCCCATCTCTCTCAGTCTGTCCTTGTAGGAGAGGTGCTCCACTCCTCTGATCATTCTTGTGGCCCTTCTCTGGACTCGCTCCGGCACTTACATATCTCTCTTACAATAGGGGCTCCAAAACTGGACACAATATTCCAGGTGGGGTCTCACGAGTGCAGAGTAGAGGGGGAGAATCACTCCCCTCAACTTGCTGGCCACGCTTCTCTTGATGCAGCCCAGGATACGGTTGGCCCTCTGGGCTGCAAGAACACACCGGTGCCTCATGTTGAGCTTTTCGTCCACCAGCACCCCTAAGTCTCTTTCCTCAGGGCTGCTCTCAAGTCAATCTTACACCCAGCCTGTATGGTGCTTGGGATTGCCCCAACCCAGATGCAGGACCTTGTACTTGGTCTTGCTGAACTTCAGGAGGTTGGCATGGGCCCACCTCTCCAGCCTGTCCAGGTCCTTCTGGATGGCATCCCTCCCCTCCAGCATATCAACCGGTCCATACAGCTTGGTGTCGTCAGCAAACTTGCTGAGGGAGCACTCGATGCCACTGCCCATGTTGCCAACAAAGATATTGAATACTGGTCCCAGTACTAATCCTTGAGGGACTCCACTTGTTACCGACTTCCACTTGGACATGGATCCATTGACAGCCACTCTTTGGGTGCAGCTGTCAAACCAATTCCTTATCCACCAAGTGCTCCATCCATCAAACCCATATTCCACTAGCTTGGAGACCAGGATGTCATGCAGGACAGTGTCAAAGACTTTGCTCAGGTCCAAGTAAATGAAATCAGTTGCTCTTCCCCTGACTCTTGATGTCATGACCTTTTCACAGAATGCCACCAGATTCATCAGGCACAATCTACCCTTGGTGAAGCCATGTTGATTAACCAATCACTTCTTCATTATCCTTCTGCCTCAGCATTTCCTGCAGGAGGATCTCCTCCATGATCTTACCAGGCACAGAGGTGAGACTGCCTGGCCTACAGTTTGCAGGATCATCCTTCTTCCCCCTTTTAAAAATGGGGCTTACGTTTCCCCTTTTCCAATCAGTGGGACTTCACCAGACTGCCATGACTTTTGGAATACAATAGAGGGTGGCTCAGCAACCTCATCTGCCAGTTTGCTCAGTACCTGTGGGTGTATCCTACCAGGTCTCCCATGGACTTAAGAACTTTCAGGTTTTACAGATGGTCACGAACCTGATCTTCACTTACCACGGGCAGGTCTATCTTCCAGCCCCTGCCATTATTTTCTTTGACTTTGGGGGTGTGGCAGGAGCCCTTGCCAGTGAAGACTGAAGTAAAGAAGCTGTTGAGAACTTTGGCCTTCTCCATATCACCCATCACCATTTCTCCCATTTCTTTTCTGAGGGGGGCCACACCTTCCCTCGTCTTCCTTTTTCCATTAATGTATCTACAGAATTTTTTACTTCTCCCCTTGATCACCCTGGCTAGATTTAATTCCCACTGAGTTTTAGTTTTCCTAACCAATTCTCTTGCTCTCCTGACAGCTTCCCTGTATGCCCCCCATTCTAGTTTTTCTTCCACTCCTTGTGCAGATGTATCTGCTTTGAAAATTATGAATGGTAAGAAAATGATACAAAGTTCTGGTAAATTTCAGAATTTCCATGTAAAAAACAAAAGAGCATTTCATTAATATCATTACTTTGTGATATTTAAAAATTAAACAAATGGTAAGGAGTTGTAGTATCAAAAAGTCCAGCTGCATAAGGAAAGAGAAAGAAGTAATAGAAACTACAAACTTTACCAAGACTCCAGTTTGCTTTTGTTATCAACATGCTTCAGGTTCACAATAATACTATGCCTGGGAGCTTTGCTTTACCTTTGCACCTTAAAATTCACACTAATAGACATATTATCATATCCTGCTGTAAGTTCAGCTTCATTACTTAGCAGCATATGCAGAACACTGTAAGCCTTTCTGCACCAGCAGCTAATAGCTGCCCTGTTTAATCGTTCCACCACATCAGTTCCTTTCCATGCTTGACAGAGATTTATTCAACACTTAATTATGAAAAGAAATGCCATTAAAAACTATCTTAAAATGACATCCTGAACAATTACCATAAGGATTAACAAATAAAATGTAGCAAGTTTACTAGCGAAGTTTTTCATAAATAGAAAGAAAGGTAAGAAATCAATAGCAACTCTTTATTTGATTCTAATTCAGGAAATAAATCTATTCAGCAAGGCACACATGTTCATGAATAAATCACACTAAACTCAATTAAATTTAGGTAAATAACCTTGAATTCCTTCCTGATGCATCCTTCTGATAGCAGACAGCACAAAGGTCTCTAAGTTAGGTGGAAACTGGGACAGAAGGCAACAAGCTGTTTCGTAGTTCTTACAAGTAAGTTCAAACAATCCTTTCTTTCAGCAAAGAACTCAAACAGTTCCACTAACTCCACTTGAACTGAAGCTCACATATACATGATTTATTCCATCAAGGCCAGCATGAATACTAAACAATCATACTCACTCATGTCTCTCATAGCCAAGGGTTTCTCGGATAGACCATGCAACCTGGTAAGGCGAGGCTTGCTCTGAATCCTCCAACTCTTCTCCACTGTCTTCAGACCAATCCAGCCCTTAAAGGAATTGAAAACATGAAAGCTGGATGAAAAGTGTACCCACTTCATATAAGTCTCTGAGTAATCTATGGCACAAAAGATGAATGTGTAGTATAGTCAACAAGTATAATTATATTTGCTTAAATCATACAATATTCTAAATTACACAGAAAAAATTACAGTAAAAGCTCCAGTGTGTGAATAGCATGCACTGATTTTTGCCAGATTTGAGTCATTCCTTTAAAATCTTTATTGGCCTCTTTATCCATAAGCCGTGGAAGAAAAATTACCAGCTTTCTTACACACAGAAGAATATTACAGCTTTCATACCATGCTCATCTTTAGAGATGAGATAAGAGAGAATTTCCTGCCATGAAGAACTGACTGCTTGGTAATTTTTAATACTATATGATCTAAATAGGCCACATTCATTTCTGTTTATGTTCTGACTCCTGCTCTGAAAGAATAGGGAAAACATTAAGACAGAGCAGCATGGACAGACAGATACACAGCTACTAGGATGTTCCTCTGCACAGTCTCTGTAAATGTCTGCCAAATGCATACATCAGCATGAAAAGAGAGTTAAAGGGAGAGATGAAAATACTCCTGCACTTTTAATAAGTTTAACAATGATGCAGTAGAACAAACTTATTTTATACACCAGCAGCTTCAGTTAAGCTAAACATAATTGAACAAGACAGTCAGAAACAAGAGTCCAGTTAAGTTCTCAGGTGGAACATTTTAGCTGGAGCTTTATCTTCTGCAGTTTTTCCTACTTTCTCCTCCACATCCAGTGGAATTCTTGTCTATTCCTTGCAGCAGGTCAGATAAAATCCTGTAGCTGCATTTACAAGCCAGCATTACTACTTTTGCATTTTCTTGTGCGCTCCATGAAAATGAAGCAGCAGTTGGGATAGAGTCAAGGAACACTATTTTTCCTAAAAATAAACTAAACTACTGTATCTGGAATTATTCTGAAGTTAGATGCTTTGAAAGTGGGAAATGCAGCAGCACTTGGTCACATACTTTCACAGTTAGAGACACACATGCTTGGAATACAATCATCAGGAGCACCTTCATAATTTAGAATTAACACTTTACCATAAACCAGAAATATCAGAAATCATATTTTTCAGGAACTTCAGCATCCTGAAAATTCTGTTCTTTATTCCCATTTTTAAGATGTTTTTGAACTAAATTAAGATATCTTACAACACCTGATAAAACGCCAGGATTATACTTTCAACATATGTGCTTTTTTTCTCTTGCCCCTTTCATAAAGAAATGAAAAAACAACTTAATCACTGGATAAAGATATCCACAAAATTGATATCCTGTAACAAATTATTTACCCAAAGTTTAAAAATAAAATCTGAATCTGAGGTTGCACTGTTTTGTTTCTTATGGGCACTGCAGGAATGAAGGAATAATAACTAATCCAGATTCAGCTATACTCACACTGAAGACTGCAGTTACATTAATATCCAATTACATGGCTCCAATGTATGTACACATAAAGCTGGCTGCATCTTTTTGAAGATTTTGTGCAGTCATCTCTCCTGCTACTCTACCATAAAAAAAGAAATCCTGATATTCTCTGAACTTGGTATAACTAGTCTTTAATATTAAGGTATACTATGAATAAGTAACAAATATATTTTCTACTCTCACATAATCAATATGTGAATTCCATTACTTTGCCAAATATAAAATGTTCTAATTCCATACACATACAGTTATGCATCTGCATAACTGTACATTTATAGTCTGATCAGTTCTTTATTACACCTCTTTTTTAGGAAAATGTATTCTCTTCACCAAGTGTGAACATAAAACATTGAATACTGAAAGTGATCTTTCTGTAGTCTTTCAAAATACAGGTCACTTTCTAACATATTGGGGTCTGTGACACTCAGAAGTGCCTCTGCAGTCAGCATTCCTCAAAAAACCTGCATTATATATAGGACCATCAAAGCAGTCTTCTGAGGAACAATGTCCTTTGGAGACATACTACTGGATGCTGATTACCTTCTCAACAAATAGTCAAGAAGTCGAGAACAAATAAGCCACAAGGTCAGCTGCCCTAGTAAAGCTTTATAGAGCACTACTATCACAGAAGCAATTTGGTTATATTTACTTATATTTTGACAAGCAGCAATTGATTATTACAGTTTTTAGACAGTAAGTAAGGAGGAGACTATTCCTGCACTGGTATGTAGAAAGACTTCACCCCTCCAAACAGCTGCCTCCAAATAGTTTCTATAATGGTGCGGTTGTTGCGTAGTCATCTTTTGCTTTTGTTCATCCACATTCTGTACACAAACAGGTCCAATCTAGAAAAATTCTCTCATGCTCCTATTTTCCCAGGCAAGTCAACTGGAAATTTTGATATGCAGGTGACGATGGGCTAAATCTCCACACTTTTACATGCACTTACATTGTCATGTGCACTTGTCACATATATAACATTCAGTCTAACCTCATCTACTCATATAGGTACAGCTGGCACCACCTTTACTACTCGAGTTGCAAACATTCTATACAACATCTTTATCATCCAAGCAGAACATTAAGAAGAATAAACAACCAAAATGCCATAAACAGTATGTGATGACTCCAGGCATTCACTTCATAGAGAACAGGTCTAAAGAAAACACCAAGAGATCGGTTCAGGCTTATTTTGCAAGGGCAACACAAGAATAAAGAATGGGGATAGGAAGACATTCCCCTTTGGTCTTATGGCTTCCGGTTAAAAAAAAAAAAAAAAAAAGACTACAGCAGTGCATCTATTATCTACCCACCTAAATGTGGAAACAAATCAGTGTCCAGCTGCTGTTTTCGAGTGCACAGTTTCACCAGTCTCTGTAGCCGGCTCATGCAGGATGAGTGTGGAGAGGAGGCGGTAGCTTTCATGAGGACCCGATCAGTCCTTGGAGGGTCCATGACAGGAACCCTAGTGGGTGGCAGGAGAGGCAGAGGTCTCTTGTTAGACAACTGCCAGACTTGTGCTATAGTGTGTGTGGTAGGTGCCACTCCCTGCATTGGTAGGCTGGTGTTTGGAGGTTGAGGTGACTTACAGACTATGCCCTGCGGTAGCCCTGTTGGCTTTAACAAAGCTGATGAAGGTGGCAGATGGGAGTGCTGCTGCTGCAGAGGCTGCTGCTGCAAAGGTGCAGGAAGGGGGCTAAAGTGCTCTTGGCGAACTTTTAAAATCTCTGTCTCTCTCTGGCGCTGACGGTTTTGAGCCAACTTGCTCTGCAACTTTTTCCTCACTGTTGCCCCTTTCTTTAGGTCATCATCCTCCTCGTTGAAAGCAAAGGGGTCTTCTAATTCTGCCTCCAGGTAGTGCAGAGGAAGCCTAGCCCCTGGAGGGGAGAGGGACATCCCATCCAGTCCATTGGGCATCTTCAAGGCCAGGCTGGGCACTGTCAGACTGAAGGCCATAGCATCCATCTGATGCCTGACCTTTACGTCTTCTATGGGATCATTCTTTTTCTTCCTCTCCTTTTTCGGTATAAAGCCAAGTACCTGCAGGTGGCTGTTGCAGTACCTTTGAAAAGTAAAAGCAATCGGTTTTTAACTCAACCCTTCTAAGTAAAATCTGAGGAAAACAGACATCACTAAAGGTAAACCCATACACCCCCACTGAAACACAAGTTTTATAAGAAGTGTACATAACTGCTTCTAATAAACAGGTAACTGTAGTGCTCCCAATCTGTAAGAGAAACCAAAACTTATACAAGTGATAATTTGTAATTTTAAGATATAGAAGTCTTCATTCATTATTCATAGGAGATTCACACAGAACCACTCAAAAGATTTACTCTCTAATACTGTAAACACAAAACAAAGCAAACTGTCTGATACATAAAACAGTAAGAACTCAAGCCATTAATCCTGATCATTTCAAAAGCTCCCAAGAAAAAGCACATTGAAGGCTACTTTCTTTCATTTGGCTGTCCTTCCACAGCAAGTAGTTAACATTTTCATCAATGCACACATTATGATCAGTTCTACTGTAGCAGGGAGCAGTTTTGTATACGGACAAACTCAATAGAGACACCTGCTGAGAAGGGTCACTATTTGCACTTAATGAACAAGTAAGCATAAATGTTTAAATTCTGTTTTAGTAGTTTAACTTGATGAATTTTGTACCCAGTGGATTAGCTGGATGTTCTTCAAACAAAAATCGTTTAAAAAAATACTCTGCTGCTAGAAAATGTTTACACAGTGCCAGCAATATGTGTATGAACAATCCACAAACATGGATTTTAACCTCTTCTAATGCAAAAAAAACTTTCAATGTCATGTTATAATAAAAACAAAGAGGAAAAGAAAGGCAAGAGGTCTTCCAAAGTTTGTAATGAAAATTAAAAAGAGAAGAGTTACTATTTATGGCCATAAAGAACATACTAAGAAGTAAATATTTTTTTCTGATTAAATTTAGCAGAAACATTTGTATACGGTAGAAAATAACGCTTTGGCTCTTACAACTGACCACACTGCATCACCGTAGAAAGCCAACTGTAACTTACACAGGTATCACCTCTGGATACAAACCCATAGATGCCAGGCTACAACATAATGAAAATACAGATCACATGCACTTGCAGACTTCAGTACATATTGACTTGGATCTGTGCTTTAGGCTGTCTACCAACTCCCTGTCTTGCAGCATAACTGAGGCCGATACATACTGGACTAAAAGGAGCAAGAACAAACTGGGAAGAGTAGACTATACGTAGGCAGTTTTGGCTAGGCATAAATTATTAGCACCAGCTCAACCTTGACCTTGTCATGCTCTAGCTAGTCCCATGCAGAGCTAGGCAGGCAGGCACATTCACTTCCACATCACTCAGGTTCCAGGATGGTTTCTTAGTTGGCCCTGGCCCAAACTGGCTGACTTTTTGTGGTGCTGCAGAATCTGGTACAGACATTATTTGACTCTGTTGGAACCAGTCTATAACAAACTAAGTTAAGGCAACAAAGTCTTTGGAGCAGATATAATGCCAGGAAAGGTATTCATGGAAGACCAATTACTGGGAAGACTGGAATAGCACCTGCTAGTACCACAGTCCCTTTAACATATCTCTTAGCATGAAACCCATTTAGGGTCAAGCTGGCCCTATGAGAGCGAATTCTAATGCACCTTTCTTAGTGGCTCTGTTTGTCACTCTACAACATGCCTCTGGAGTTATTGTCAGCTGACAGTATCATATTGCGTATCTAACACAGTTTTTTCCCCCCCTGAGGATTACTCAGAGCCAAAGGCACTTATTCTGTGCAGGTGAGGCTGAATGAAGCCACAATATGTGATAAGAGCGGAGTATTGATATCCATTAAAACTATCGTAACACAAAGCACACAAAAGGTGACAAGTTCTGAAGGCTTCAGCTGGACAGTTCCCCACACAACTGGGAGAGCAAGAACCCAGACATTGAGATTTTCCACCTGCAACTACATTCTGCTTCCCAGTACATCCCAGACCGGCATCAAGTTCTATCATTTATTTAAGGGAAATTCAAATAAACTGGAGAGCATCTTGCATATTAACAAAATACTTAAAGATTCTCTTGAAAGAGAAGAACTAGAGATAAAACAGTGTTTAACCCAGCTAAACTGTAACAACCCTATACTTAAAAATTAAGTTCAACTTCATTATCTGTATGTGTATTTGGATAAGAAAGGATTAGGAGGCATGTATTCAAAGGAAATACAGATACAGAACACACATATAGTCTTTAAAAAAACCCAAGATAGTGAATAGAGAAATTAGACTTCAAATAAGGCAATGAAGTCATGCACTATTACTAGATTTAATTTTTAGAGTGCTAATGGCTAATAAGAAATCTAATAACATGTCAGCATATTAAACACCTTTGTGGCTCGTAGCATCTCATTTGTCTGGTGTCAAGTGATTATTGGTTTTAATTATCTGTAGACAGACTATGAAGCTTATAATGCATGCAGCCTGTTATGATATTTTATTTTTTATAATCCTTAAACATATACAAGAATATAGTTATCAGAGCATCATCTAGTCTGCTTCTGAACATGTACAGTTACGTGTCTAGAACTGCGACAAAATGTTGTACACAGAAAATTAAAAGCTACAAGTGAAGAACTTTATATTGAACAGTATGAAAAAAGGTCTTGTAAGAAAGACACAGGTTTGCCTGCCAAAAAACGAAAGTTTAGAGAAGGCACAGTCTTATCACTATTTTATTGTTGAAATTAAACTCTGCCCTAAGAAGCAGTCTTTTAAAATTTTCTTTCAAACTACCACATCCTCTCATTTGAAATTAAAAGTTAATCTTCTCCTTCAGACACCTGCTGTCCTCTTCACGTACTGTGACACTCAATATGCAATTGAATTATATTAATATAACATACACAATATATCATGACCACACTTCACTTAAACTTGAGAAAAATAAAAAAGAACTAAGTGCAAACTCAATTCAAGGTGTAAAGAAAAATGTCAAGTACCATGGGAAGATACAAGACCTGAAAAAGTGTCATTAAGTACTATTACTTCTATTGTTTTTAAGTATGACCACTGGTAAACAGCAACTCTGGCTCAGTCAGCTCTTATATCTGAAATTACAGCATACTATTTGTGCTAACGATTTCCATGATCATTTCTGTGAGCTTATTTCCAAAAAGCCTCAACTGTACGGTAGCAAAGAAATAGTCACCATCAAATTAGAGCTTAGACTCATTCATCTTGTGCCATTTGAGCATTTGCCCTTCAGCTTTTGACAAATATTCCTGGTTTCTTCTCACTTCATCAGTCTCCTCAACTGAAGGTGAAGTGCAAGTTAATTTAGAGCATAGTTCAACTGCTGTTTCAGCCAAGAGGGAGCTGTGAGCTGGGAAGTAAGTTATACGTAGCGGACAGGGGGAACACTGCTAATAACACAAAAGGTTAGTGAATGGTAGCTAATAATGTGAAAGGTCAGTGTAGAGTGTTTTGACTCTTTTTTGGCATATTTTGTTTTTGGTTTAGGTTAAAAAATCATTCCTAACAGAACAAGCCTCTGATGGTTAACACACATTGATTAAATACTGTGTTACTGGCAAAACCTGCAACAGTTGCTCTGAAAAATTCTAAGTCATATATACCTGGCAGCCAAGATTAAGACAAATTCTGCTGTTTCAGCTCAAGTCATACCAATAGGACTTGGTGTTCAAGAAGTCTTAAAGAGCAAGGAAGAATGTTTTTGTGGTTACACTGTGGACTGCAATTCAGGAAACCTGGTTTGTATTCTCAGCTCTTCAACAACTTCAAGCACTTTCTCTTGCAAAGCATTTAATACCTGGGCACTTTGGGCATGAGGAAGTGGGGAGGCAAAGAAGAAAGGGAGTGGACAGCATTTTCCCGGCTGGCTCATCTTTTATCAGGTAATATTTATTTTATTCCAGTCATACAACACTACAGATCAGTACCAAATTACAAACACTGAACTGTAATTCTGGATTTGTCTGTATGTGTCACTGCTCTCTAAGCCCAGAAGCTAAGCATTTTCAACTGTTTGTCCTGAAAAAAGGATATAAGATCATGCTTTTGTCACATCTGGCCAAACTGCAGACTTTAAGAACATATACGAGGAGTGACAAAACAAATTAATTTGAACAGCAGATACTGTGTAGCAGGTTTGATTCATAGTTTATATATAGAGAATTTGAGAAAAGCAAGAAGCTCTCCTGAAAACTTTCTTGGGACTAAGTTACTGCCCCCTTTCTGAGTACTTGACTCCCATAGAAAATAAAAATAGTTTACTGGTCTTCAAACAAAACCCTCAAAGGAACATCCTGGAATTCAATCCGCACAGGCCAGTTCCTCCTTTATCCTGAAATCAGGCAGCATGTTAAAAGAAAACTCATGTCTATGACCCAGCCACTTCCCACTTTGCAGATGGGTAACCACAACTCACCTACGGTCCTCAGATTTGGGGATGGGGTTGGTGCAGCGTTGGCTGTTATACTTGGCCACATATTCACATTGCTTGAAGGGGGCAGTCTTGTCCTCCAGAACGTGTCTGATACAGAAGGCGTAGCCGTTAAGTCGCCTCTGCTTGCACAGTTTGGGGCTATATGAGCACAAGGGCTTATTGTCAACCTCAGAGAAGTGTATGTGTTTGCCTTCATACATCACGTGACTCTATTCCTTGTGAACATCAGCTGAAAGAACCAAAATTTAAGACAAATCACATGAGGAAAAAAAATTCATTCAGTTCTAGATTGCATGTTTCATTTTGGCAGGAAAGAGGGACCCAAAACAATACCTGATTTTAAATCTTCTGTACCATATCAATGTTAAGAGAGAGCCCCAAGGACAACAATATCCTGGAATGATGATGAATCAAGATGAAGCAGATTGTCTATGGAAAATATCAAAAAGGTCAAAGTCAGTCAGAATCATAGAAACATAGAATGGCTCAGGTTGGAAGGGACCTTAAAGATCATCTAGTTCCAACCCCACCGCCATGGGCAGGGATGCCAATCATTAGACCAGGTCACCCAGGGCCACATCCAGCCTGGCCTTAAACACTGCCAAGGATAGGGCATCCACAACCTCTCTGGGCAACCTGTTCCAGTGCCTAACCACCCTCCTGGTAAAGAAATTCCTCCTAAAATAAAATAATAATAAAATAAAATAATAATAGAATAAAATAGATATTATTACTTTTTAATAAGTAAGTGGCCAGACAGTCACCAAACCTGTGGTTCAGCTAGTATCTAGTAAGGCAAAACCACCACCACAATAGTTTTCAATTGGTAGTCACAGACCTTTGGAAAGTGTAAAAGGAAATTATTGGGATAAAAAAAATTCTACTTGCACCACACTTAAATTTGGTTTGACTTCTCTCCCAGAAAGTAACTAGGAGCTACAAGTTGAAAAAGGTTAAGTGTCAGATCAGATCACTTGCTTTCAAGAATCAATTTGAATTATGATTAACTCTTTTGGCTACAGAGGTTTTACTTCAATTATCTTTACTTACAAAAAAGCTGCTGACTATCCTTTCTCTGAAAAATTTTCATTCTGTCAGGCAGTGCAGTAAAGATTTTGTCAGGTAGTGTTAGAAAGCTTTCTTTACCACACCTCACAAACTGCCTTCAGAACTTGTAGCTGCACACAGCTGCAAGGATCAATATGCAGTCCTTCCTGAGGTCATCACAGTTCTCCAGAACTTTTCCTACTTTATTTATTGTATTTATTTTAGGTAAATGTGGGTATTAATAATGTCAGAAGCAATACTCCCATTGATGCCAGGAGTGCCAAAATGTAATTTCAGCAAGAAGCTGAGGTTTTTTCCCCCCCCTAAAATAGACCCTACAGTGCAAATCCATATAATCATAAGGAACGTTTTCATTTCCCAGCACTTCAGAGTTGAAGTCTTCAGAAATAATCTTAAAAAAAAACCCCCACCACCAAAACAAAATCAACCACCCAACCAAAAACATTAACAAAAACAATGCAACCCAAAGTAACTTCAAATAACATTAACAGTACACATATTATGCAGCTACTCTGCTACACTCAGCTTTGCCTGCAAAGGACAGCTTTTATTCAGTAAGGTCATCCTGATGCACTGAAATTAACTGTTTTGAACACAATATATATAGGACTCAGTTCAGTTTCACGTGTTACATACCAAGCAAAGGAATGTACACAGAAGCGATATTTAGGAAATATGTAATAAATTAAGGGCATGTGGCAAATGTACAGATTACCACCTCAATCAACTTCCATGTTCCCAAGGCCCAAAATGACAAGAAGACAAGTGCAAGGAGAAAAACTACAGACTGCAGGAAAGACATAGTTTTCTCTCCTGAAGGTACAAGCCTTCACTTTCCACTGTACAAAAGCACCTTGAGAAAATGACAAGCACTAAGGCACTACAGCCTCTAGAAATCCAACTTTATGTCACTAGAGCAAAACAAAGCACCCTATCACACCTCTAACAGTAAAATGCATAAACCAGGCCTTTTATTAGCATATATCTAGCTGTAGAAGCAGAAGGACAGAAGACTACTAAAAATTTTGAACACTTAAAATACTCAAAGCAGTGATATGTACACAGGTGCAGCATAAACAGCACACAGAATGGAGACACACGACAAAGTCTAACCAGCACAAGTGACCTGATCAATCATTTGACCATAATAAGGATCAATTACTATTTCCTCTTTATATACCTAGTTTCTTTTCCACACGCACAGGGGCAGGGGCCTCATGCTTTGTTTACACCAGAGAGTCATAACACAAGCAGGGACATCTAATGCAGTTCTAATCACCTTTCTCAACTTCTCTGAATGCATGGAAGCACATGAAAGTACAGAGCACTTACTATATATATTTGAAACCAATCATTGGAGTATGGCCCTTCACAACACACCAGTCTTGAGAAGAAAAAAAGGTCATTGTTGGCTATGCCCTTCAAAAACACTAAAGAGGGAACTCTGTCTTCTTCAGTGTCCTGAGAAGAAAGTAATTCTTTCAGACACCTTTAAGGCACATACTGACATATACTTTAGTATTATTCAGCAAAAATGTGAAAGAAAAACAAATTCCCAGGTGACATGTCCAATACAGGAGTTGTGATCAGGGTTTGGGTCCTGTATGTTTGAGAGGAAGCCTCCTCTATTACTGTGGCAGCAAAAGAAATCAAATGACTCTTACCTAATTGCATCTCATACGCACAACAAAGCTGACAGAAAGCCTTTTGCTCTGGAGTTTGCCTATCTCTACCATTAATCAAGGTTTGTATTTTGTGGTATACTGGACAGGATGAAAATCTTGAAAAAAAATGTGCATCTTGCAGTTGGGGTGACTCACATGCTGCTGTCTATTTCTTTCTATTTGCCACCTTTTAAACTGCTACTATGATGCTTTGCAGAGTTTTTGATAGATCAATAACCTCCTCTTTTGCACAACCCAGCAATGCTTTTTTCCTGAAGGTTATCAAGCAACAGACCAAAGAAGAGATCCTCAGAACAGTTTCAAAGTTAACAGCATGAAGCATATAAGAAGGGATGGAAGGATGATCCGGGAAATTACAGACCTGTTAGCCTGACTTCTGTACCAGGAAAGCTAATGGAGCAGATCGTCCTGAGTACAGTTCTGAGGCAAATGCATGACAACCAGGGACCAGGCCCAGTCAGCATGAATTTATGAAGGGCAGGTCCTGTATGACTAACCTGATCTCCTTCTGTGACAAAGTGACACGGTTATCGGACGAAGGAAGGGCTGTGGATGTTGTCTACCTTGACTTTAGCAAGTCATTTGACGCTGCTTCCCATAGCATTCTCCTAGAGAAGCTGGCTGCTCGTGGCTTGGAAGAGCACATGCTTTGCTGGATCAAAAATTAGTTGGATGGACAAGTCCAAAAAGTTGCACTCAGTGGAGTCAAATCCAGTTGGTGGCTGGTCACGAGCGGTGCCCCTCAGGGCTTAGTGCTGGGACCACTCGTGTTCAATATGATGACTTGGATGAGGGGATAGAGTGCATCCTTAGTAAGTTTGCAGACAACACTAAGCTGGGGGGAAGTGTCGATCTGCTTGAGGGTAGGCAGGCTCTGCAGGGGGACCTAGACAGGCTGGATCAGTGGGCAAAGGCCAATTGTATGAGCTCCAATAAGGCTAAATGTCAGGTCCTGCATTTTGGTCACAACAATCCCCAACAGATCTACAGGCTTGGGGAGGAGTGGCTGGAGAGCTCCCCAGCAGAGAAGGACCTGGAAGCGTTGATTGACAGCCGGCTGAACATGAGTCACCAGTGTGCCCAGGTGGCTAAGAAGGCCAATGGCATCCTGGCTTGTATCAAGAATAGTGAGGCCAGCAGAAGCAGGGAGGTGATCTTGCCACTGTACATGGTGCTGGTGAGGCCACATCTTGAGTATTGTGTGCAGTTTTGGGCACCGCAGTATAGAAGTGACATTGAGGTGCTGGAGAGGGTACAGAGACTGGCAACTAAGTTGATCAGGGGTCTGGAGAANAGCGTTGATTGACAGCCGGCTGAACATGAGTCACCAGTGTGCCCAGGTGGCTAAGAAGGCCAATGGCATCCTGGCTTGTATCAAGAATAGTGAGGCCAGCAGAAGCAGGGAGGTGATCTTGCCACTGTACATGGTGCTGGTGAGGCCACATCTTGAGTATTGTGTGCAGTTTTGGGCACCGCAGTATAGAAGTGACATTGAGGTGCTGGAGAGGGTACAGAGACTGGCAACTAAGTTGATCAGGGGTCTGGAGAACAGGCCTTATGAGGAGAGGCTCAGGGAGCTGGGGCTGTTTAGCATGGAGAAGAGGTGGCTGAGGGGAGACCTTATCGCTCTCTTCAGTTACCTTCAAGGAGGTTGTAGATAGGCAAGTGTTGGCCTCTTCTCCCTTGTAACGAGCAATAGGACTGGAGGGACTGGGTTCAAGTTGTGCCAGGGCAGGCTTAGATTAGCTATTAGGAAAAATTTCTTCACCAAAAGAGTGGTGCTGTTTTGGAATAGGCTGCCCAGGGGAGTGGTGGAGTCACCAACCTTGGAGGTTTTAAAAAAACAGGTAGATGAGGTACTTAGGGGGATGGTTTAGGGATAACAGTAGTGTAGGGCTTTTGGTTGGACTTGATGATCTTGAAGGTCTTTTCCAACCATGATGATGTTTGCCAACCTGGTATGCCTTAAGATTCTGTAAAGAAACTCCTTCATGGTTTTCAGTCACTATAATCCGGATTTATTCTTGTGTTTATTTTTATATTTAACTGATAATTAAGTCTTGTTTTTGCATTTAACTTTACTGTGTCAAGGCAGACAAAGTATATATATATATATATATATATATATATATGTTGTCTAAAAGATACACGGCAAAAGTACAATGCCATATAAAACATTTAAGCAAAAACACTGACAAAAATCCTCAGGGAAACCAATGAGCTTGAACATGAATTTTTGTGTCTATATATACACATTAAGAAAAGCTCATGCAAATACAACCATGTTAAAAATCCTGACAGGAATCAATTAGTGCAACTACCATGCAATGACCAAAACCAAAGCTAATATATCTAGCAGCAAATGTTATATATAAAAATAAAACAAAAAACTCAACACAAACTACAGCAAGTCTCTCAAACATGCAATTATATCTTCATCAGTAGATTCCTACATAGACTCCTCAAGTACAGTGCTATGATGTGGATACACTGCCAGGATCAGACACTGAAGTTGAACTTAATCTAAAAAGAGTTCTTTCTTTTTACATTCATTGCATACCATATATATAAATAACAAAGACTTTTAAATCTATCGATTCTGATTTAATATGATACACTGTTTTATTTTGAACAGAATATACAGGTCTTAACAGAGCTTTTTCCTGCTACATGAAAAGTAACACAGTATGAAATAGACACTTGTCACTTACTGAAAAGAACTGAAACTACACTTAGCTAAATAGTGGGTGGGGGAGAAATTATTTTTGTCCCAGAGGATTCAGTAAGAGATGATAGAAACATGGACTTCCCCTGGAAAACTCAAATGCTTAAGCAGCTGTACTTCACTGCAAAAAAAATCAGAACACAAAACTTTCTGGAAGCTGTTTTGGGGTTTGCATTTATGCTCTACAATGTAGCTGTAGAAAGGTTGAACAGAAACATAATTTACCCCGGTGTATCCTCAAGCTAGCATTAGCCACAATCCATGAATGAGAAACCAGAGGCTGCTTCTTGAGGAACCTAGATTTTCCTTCAACAACTGCTTTTAAATAAAATATCTGAGTTAGTTAGAAGCAATAGAGCAAAGAACAGAAGAGAAACCAAAAACATGAGCCATTGCCAAATGATCCAAGACATCAGTGAAGTTTGAAAAATCGTGGTAGGGGATAAGGTAAATAGAGAATGGTTGTATACCACACCACAGTGTTAGAACTAGGGGTACTTGATCAAGCCAGTAAAAGATTGACTCAAATTAGAGTATTACTTCATTTTTACTACTCATGGGTAATGAACTGCTGGAATTTACTGCCATGGGAGGCTATGGAAGCAGACTGTATTCAAAAAGAAATCAGAAAAGTTCACAAACAATGGGGACATAAGTGAGGTACCTGCTAGCATACCTAATTTAACAAATATGGATGAAGCAGAGGTAAGAGAAGAAAGCTCTAAAAAGTGGCTGGGCTCTCATGCTCTTCCTAATAGCATCACTTACTCCTAATGCCCGAGATAGAATGCTAGGTTGGATCAACCCCTGGTCTGACCCAGCAAGGTATTTCTTACATTCTTATGAGATTACCATTAACATTTTTCATTTTATAACACATTCACTCTTCCCCTTCTCCCCTTTTTATTCCTGAGTAGCTGACTGGAAGAAAATCTCCTCCCTCTGGCAAAAGCCCTGTCTGGACATGTGAAAAGCAACAAACTTAGCATCCCAGCAAGGCTTTATAGCAAGGACAGGCAGGACACAGAGCAAAGTGACATCATCACTTCAAGCAGAGCTACTTGTCCTGCTGAGTGCAGCCACTGGTGGTCCATAAGACAACAGAAGGTGGTTTGCAAAGTGACCGTAAAAAGACAAGTGAAAGACTTAAATACACACAGGTATACACCTGTACAACCATCAGTACCTGCTGTCAGGAATAGGAAGAAGCCAGCTCCCAACTGCTTTTAGTACTGGCAAGCAATCATAATCAGCTCCCTCAAAGCACACACATCACCTCCACAAAAACAAATCTGTAGACGTGCACTTCCCATACCCTTTCCCAAAACAGTTGACACGCTGGGAAACAGTGTAGCACCAAACTTTTGGGGCAATCTCTGCTAGACCATACAAAGTATCAGCATTATGTCATGCATAAATTTGCTACCTGACAGCATCTGTGGTCTACAAAGAAGCTAACGGCCTAGTGACTATTAGAAAGACCAAAGTTTTATAAGCCTAAAAATCAATAGGTTATTTTGCAGAAACACCATGCTGAAAATATTAGAATATTTTAAATCATGTGGATTGGATACGCTCTTAACCATAGGCTCAGAACTTGACATTCAATGTAAGTAAGACCCTTTTAGGCAGTGGAATCCCCAAATGCACTATAAATTGCAAGGCAATTATATATATTGGTGGTTAAAAGATGTATAATTAAGAGGACTAAGCTCAGAGCTTCATACATTGAATCCAAACAAAAGCCACAATTAAAGAGGTCTTAAGTGTGTTGTTTTGCATTTGCTAGTACTAGTGCAAATTTCACATTAAATTGTTTGGCATGTTCAAGGCATCTCACAGACAAGGTAGTCACCTACATATGCTTCTAAAACCATTGCCTGGGGTCAGAAACAGAACATGGATCTCCAAGAACTACAGCTTTTCCACAAACACAAAAAGCATGAATAGTAGTTTTACTGATTCCTCAACTTGATAAAGAAAGAACAATTCTCTCTGTTGCCACTGTGTGATCCTTTTGCTGAGACCACAAGTAAATTCATAGATTTTAAGATGTTTGGGCAACATGGAATTTCACCTACTCAGACATGAACAGAGACTATAAAAATCATTGCAAAAAGACATGAATTTCAAGCTACCTAAAAGTAAAACCTTTCAGTCGCTATTACTAAAACCTGCATTACTAAAGAGTACGCAAAACCATGTCTTTTTTCTATTTCATACTAAGAAACTTCAGGCAACCAGTACCTCTCTGTGAAGTGCTTTGTTCTACCAACAGAAGCTGCACCACATCTAATTGTGGTTGACATCAACACCACTAAGTTGTAACTTTTGTACCCATTCTGTGATCTAGCATAACTTTGGCTTAGTTCTGGTCACTTAACAGCTCAATCCACTACTATGCTCATCTACAATTCCAAGCCTGCTGTAATTGAAATTGTAATAAACAAGAGTCTTTTTGTTAGTAAAAGCATCCAAACTAAAACAGAAAACACTGGGAAGCAACCAAAGTCAACTACAAGAGTTCCTGTATGGAACGCTTTTATTAACTAGCACAATCCTTACTCAAAAAGACCTCTGAAAAGCCCCACAAGTCAAGGTAGTGCACACATATGCCAGTGCCATGACAGATCAAGGCACTTAACATAATAGGATCTTACTAGACGTTTTTAGTTACCACCTGGAATCATATTTTGGACTACTTTTTTCAATATGTTAAAAATCTACCCAGGAAGACAGAAGCAGCAACATTGTCCTCATTCTGCCTTTTTAGAAAGCTTATTATTTCAACTCTGAAAAAAAGGCCGTTTATATTGCATAAGCATGTCAGACATACTAACAGAAAAGCAGCAGTATATTTGAGGCAATACTGGTAACACAGATTATGCTTCAGAATATAATGCAATAAACACAAAATTTAATTTAAGTATTACTACTAATAATAATGGCTAGAACACTTATAGACTTGAAACAAGTTTCAAAACAGCAGAACATGTAATTAAGAGGAGGGAAAATAACTATTTTTGTTCCAAAACTGAACAGGTTCTTTTTTTTTTCCCCGCACAAAATGAATTTCAGCAGGAATTTTAATTTCATCTGATAAAGAAAACATGGCAAAGATAGCCCAAAGCCTAAAAACAACCACCATTTAGGATGCTAGGAATTTTAGAAACTTCAAAGGATTTCTAAGAGAAAAAGTGTTAAGTAGGAAGATTGTAACTGTCGTTAAGAGTACATCCCTATTGATCTCAATAACATAATTTCCTAAATAGGACTACTCCTGACCTAAGGTTCAAGATGGGTTCTGTATCTTTGCAAGTCTTTTGAACAAGGATTTCTCTATTTGAGCAGGTCTTAGGCCCCAGTCCTGCAATAACATCCTCACATGCAGATTCTCATGCTTGCACAGAAGCGTGCTTATTTCAGTGTGGCTATAAACAGACCCAGGTTTTGCCAGGGCGAGTGGGGCTGCAGAAAAGGGCCTTCAGATAGAGCAACAAACAGAACATTTAGACCACTGTAGCATCACAGAAATGCACTTTAAAACATTTTATCAAAATATCAAAACCATGATCCTGAGAGAAAGCAGAGACTAAACATACTACAGTATACCTTGCATCTGTACTGGTAAATTTCTTGAACTAAAAAGGCTGTAAGTCCGAGTCTTTTATTTTTACAAATAACAGATAAGTTGCACTTGCATATCAGGTCAAATGAAATACCTTAGTCTTACTTTTAATCCCAGTACTGCAAAGCATATTTTCACACAAGAGTATCATTCTTGCTTCAGTATGAATACTCAAGAAGTAAGATAAAGCTCACACAGCAGCCTTTTAGCAGCTATAAGCTATCAAAGTTTCACTACGGTATTACATGATATTTGTACCTCCTGAGGTTTACCATACTGTGAGAAGACAGTACACACAACTCTGTAGGACTAGGCCCCACGCAGAAATTCATTCACTCATAACACTGAAACATCAAAATAACTACCATTAAGCAAATTTCAGGTTGCTTTCTGGGGATAATTTAGCTTTACAATTAATAAAGCCTGTCTCATGTATGTATATATTGAAAACAAATCACACAAAAGGCTGAAGATGGTGTGGAAATGTAACCAGATTGTGACAGCTTCCTACAAAACACAAGCACTCCAGTTCAGAAATCATCTGCTGGATGAGTGCAGCCTTAGTGTGAAACACTGCCCATAAGAGAAGGCACTCAACTACAGGGGAACGATGCACTGCCCTAAATTTGCCAATTTTCTTTGTAAGCCTACCAATCCTCAAAAATTGAGAGCAGCCTTAAAATAAAACGTATGTTGTTAAGTAACAAAGTTAGAACTAACTATAGATCTACATATTTTAATCACGGTATAATATGAGGCTTTAAGCTAAGCATTACTGTAATTTCCAAAATCTATTTGAGGTTGCCTGTACAAAGCCATTAGCATTTTGAGCTAAGACACTTATTAAGGAACATTTGACCCAAACTAGACACCTCTTGCATTAGAAACCAGAGCTATTTCACCTGTGCGGGGGTGAAGCGCGTTGGTGGGTTTTCCAGTGGACTCACTTCACAACTACCAGACCTTCTTTCCCCTGAAAAAAACGATCCTTTCAATTTAAGTCCTGGGAGAAGCAGCACCTCACAGTGACATCCCCTCCGCCCCAGTGGGACCCTGGCCCACGAGGACACCTAGGGTCCCTCAGAGGGCACATGAAACAGGGCCAGGGCCCAAATCCAGTCACAGCCCTTGATACATGGGGAGCACTGAAGCGATCCCTTCCCCTGGTTGCAAGGCCAGCGGGCTGTTGCCCCCGTCCCGCTGAAGCCAACTGGTCCTGGGGCAGAAGGGGTGGCTGAGGGACCCTGGCCCTGGAGGGGCTGAGGTGGCTGCCAGCCTCAGCACGTGGAGGGGTGCAAAGGAGAGGTCGAAGCTGCCCCTTGCTCCTGCCCCTTACTCCCAGCTTCGGGAGCTTTACAGGGGCTCGCAAATGCTGGGGACATCTTAAGAGAGGCGACAGGGGGACACTCTGACAGCCTCCCCACACCCCCAAAACCTCCCCCCCAATGCCGTCCCAAAAAGCTGTGAGGCGAATCAGCTTGCCACCGGCCCGGCCAAGGGGGAACACCGGCGG
>VWZX01010244.1:74616-125336 GCA_013399015.1 Galbula dea
GGGGGGGGAGGAAAGCGGTGGACGGGACACAGGGGACGGGTTGGGGGGGGTGCCGCGACCGCGTCCCGGAGAACACCCGCCCCGCCGGCCCCATCCCCACTGTCGCGGGCGCAGGGCGGCGAGATGGGGAAGCACCCTAAAAACGCCGCGAAACTTTCCAGGCCGCGGCTGGCGCGGCCCCGCACACCCCACGGGACCAGCACTGTCTCCGCCGCGGAGGCCCCAGACCAGGCTGGGGGAGGGGGCACCCCCGAATACCACCCCCAAGCACCACCACCGTTGCTCATTAAAAGTCATTTCGCCAAATTAATGACGCCNCCCGCCCCCCTTGCCCCCCCGCTGCGGCCTACACCGCCCCGGTCGATCCCCGGCCTCGCGTAGCTTACATCCCCGCCCGCCCTCCACGCTTTGCACCGCCTGCCGCGCTACGCGAGTCCGGGGATGCAGGCCGGGCCTGGCTTACCTTTCCAGCTGCTTTTTTTTTCTCCTCTCTCTCCTCTCCCCCCTTTCCCTCTGTTGGGCTGACAGATCAGAGTTTCCTCCCCAGCAGAGGGACTGGGAATGGGCTCGGGCTCTGTGCTGAGGAGCTGCTGCCCCCGTGGCTCTGAGAAGATCTTGCTTTTTGTGGGTAGGAAGCTTTGGGGGCTCTTTATTATTTTAAAACTACAAAGTGCTCAGAGGGTAGGTGATTATTAAGGGGAATCCCTGAATATATTCTCCAGCAAAGAAGGCAGGGCTGCTGGGGCTGCTCAAGAAGAGAGCCAGCAGCCTCCTACAGCACCACTACAGGCACTGAGAGGACATAACAGCAGAGAGCGGCTCCTCTGCCCTCCAAAACAACAACTTTCCTACCATCTTGGAGGTAGTAGAGAGAGACAGAGGGGAAAAAAGTAGAGGTTTTTATGAAGTATCAATTTAGAGGAGGAAGGCAAATGGCCAAAGCCAAATTATTTGATCGTTTATGTGACTTTTTATTTTAAATAAAAATAAGATACAAAGGCATACGGCTGAAGAAAGATATATTTTTAATAACCTGTTAAGATCAGCTTTCTGGAAAAAAAATTAAGGAGGTATGGTAAAAATGTATTTTTAGTGACTTTTTCTTTAAACATTAAAAATTTGTCTTTTTTTTTTTTTTCCCTGTGGTGTATAAAGTTGATAACATTTTTGTCCGTGTGTGTTAGTTCTCAAAATTAATGTGTAATTGTGAAAGTTAGTGTAACTTTTTTTTTTGGCACTCTACTCTCAGTAAAACAGCTGAAATTGATGTGGGATAGTTTGGTGTAACTGCACCATTAGGTCTTTCTCTCCATCAAGGAATCGTAAATAACACTGAATGTACAGGTAGGAAAAATCAGCTATTTTTTTATTTTTATTTTTTCTTCAGAGTAGCCTATGTAGAGAAGTTATGGGGAATTTAATGCTAGTGGAACCTGTGTTATATATATCAGACGACTTCTGCTATTCTGTCATAAATTTAGTGTTGTCTTCCTTCAGGATGAGGTGGGAAAAAATAAAACTAATAGCAAGATATTTGGAGGCAATAGTTGAGGTTTGGTTTTAATGTTTTCAAAACATTAGCATCGTTCTAAAATCTCTTTTAGTTGTTTTTAAGACACTGTTTTGTTTGGGGGACTTTGTTCCTGCTATTTATGAATACTATTACTCTTGACTACTTTACAGAGTTGAGAAATTCTATAAATTTACACTATGATATCTTCTAATATAAAATAGTCATTGTGGTTTTCTTGGTTTCAGATGTTTTTATTAGATTGTTTTGGAAACATTTAATATATTTTTTACAATTTGAAATGCTACTGTGTGTCTATAGGGGAAGACACTGGTAACTGTATTCAGCAGACCTATGATAATGTTTCTTGTAACAGGATTATACACAGCCCTGTTCAGAGATGAACTGCAAAGATACCTTTCTATTTGTCCTGAAGGAAAAGAAATAATCAGAGAACTAATGAGCTATGCATAAAAAAATGTATTTAAGTTTCTTCCATTGTAAAAAAAATTATTCAGGTAGTATAGGCTAATTGAACTACAGTCAGACTAAGGTCATTTGAATGAAAGTATTACATTACCTAGTATGTTATCAACCTCTTCCCCTCCTCTGTCAAACCTGAAATGTTATCTCAGTTACTGTAATTTTTAAGAACATTTTTTAAATTCCTGAACGTAGATACACTCCATTTTCAAAACATACTTTGTGAGTTTGTCTAGCTCATACAGTGAGTGTAATTTGTGTGTTTATAGTGGGTTTTTCATTTAGATAAATTAGTTTGAATTGAAGTATAATTAAAAGTCAGCTGGTCTTTGTGTCAAACTGCATTTTTTTGTTAATCAGGATTTTTTTAAAATTATGGTCAGTCTACCTAGCACATTTGAATAACCCAGTGTGTTGCATTCCATATGAGTTATTGCATAGGAGGTGTTTTTCTGTATCAGATTATTAATCCATTAAATGCATTATTTTCTGACATCAGAAGAACACAAAATAATCAAATATGTTGCTCCCGTATTGTATTTTAAAAGCTGTTATATTTTGTATAGAAGTAATATGAAAATTAGGGTACTTCATAATCTTACTAGTCATTATTGTGTCCTTCGTGGCATGAAGTGTAATGATTCTTTTTGCACGATACTTCAACTAAAAATACTCTTATATTCTACATTTGAAATTCATTACAGGAATGACAAGGATTACAAATCATATATGGGACGATTAAAACAAAAGAACCTTTTTGAAATATTATGAATAAATTATCTCAGTGGCTTCAGAAATTCAATAAATGCAGTATAAACTAATATTTCCTTTTCTTTTATTCTAAACAAATAAAGGACTGAACTCTCAGACCCCAGTTTTGCAAGCGTTTGCAGGCCTGATTAAATAATTAATTCAGAAGTGTTTGTAGAGTCACTCAGTACTTGCTTGCATGAAACCCTTACCAAGTTGGTAGGGCTTTGCTAGAGTACTGAATTCAAATTTCTGTGCTAAATGATGTCTTGTATCTAGCTCTATGCTAAGCAAGAGAATTGTTACTTCTAACAGTAATTCACTAGTTTACTACAACTCAAGTTAGTTCTCTATTGTACTACTAAGAATTTTTTTGTGTTTTGGGAAGAGAGGCATGTCATGGTCTATAGTGAGTCTTTCTGTGGTACTCTTGAGAGTATCAGAGTACAGCACACTGAGGGGTATCTTTGTTTTTGTTTTTAAATGGGATGCAGAGAAATGCCCATGAAAGCACTTGAGAACCTGAACATAGAAACAATATTAAACCCTTTATTTAGCTTATGTGCTTGACTTCGCAGATACTGACTTTAATTGGATTACTTGCATGCCTGAATTTAAATACGCATCGTAGTAGCATTACACATTTTGGTGACAACCTGAGATCTATTTGATGTGTGTTAATTGCAAAGGCAGAAGCTTAATGCTAAGGGAAAGGAGAAACATTTTAAATCTAGTTTGGAATAAGAAAACTGAAATGGGATATTTTTTAATGTGTTGGACAAAAAAAAGAATCTTTTTAAGGAGGACAAAGTAAAGAGGAAAAGTTTACTGGACCTTAGTTTCATGTACTGTTGTGTAATCATTCAACAGAGAAATTAAAATCTGTGTGTTATGGACGGATGAATTGATTTAACAAAACTTTATTTTACATGAGAGGATTAAAAGGGTTTGCTTTCCAGTAACTTAGAAAAAATTGCAAGTATTATTTAATTATTTTGCTGACAACAAAATGTGAGACAGTAATACTGCAAAGGAGCAAAGTCTGCTAGCTTTAGTAGTGTGGAATGAAAAGATTATTTTTTAAATAATTATCTTTATGGATGATAATTAATTTGGGAGATGCTTCATTATGATACGAGTGGTGCTCTGAAATTAGGTTGGAGAAAAAGCTGGACTCTGTGACTCCTGTACAAGGATAGTGTGTAAACCCAAAGTAACCCCTGTACAACATGAAGAATTGTGTTCAGGAAATTCCATTTCTTCATTACAGAAAAGTCTGTCTGCCTTGACTTTAATGTGGCTACATTCTTGGGCCAACTGTTTCAGCCACTAAACGTATTGTACGCTTGTGCACAGAGTGGTCAAAGAACATTAGTGTTCCCTAAATCACTGGTTTCTGGCTAATGAGGCATACTTCAGTGATGTGTCTCACTGGTATTAATAGTGAGACAGAGGGCGATGACATAGTGAATAAGCTTTGTGAGTCTAATAAAAGTAATGGAATAGACGCTTAGGTCATATACCAGTTACTGAAGGAGGCTGCATCAAGAAATGAACCTTGACTCTCTCCCAAGGTCATATGCACCCAAAGGGCAGACCTCAGGAATTTCCAGAGCATGACATAGACTGTGCATATGTTGAAGAATCTGGGGATTTCAGCAAATAGTGTTATAAAGTCAGCATCTTTGTATTAGTCCTTACATACATTCTGAGGAAACAGTTCCAATGTCTTGAAATGCTTGTGAAAGATCATCAGTTTATTTAAAATGCAGGTGAATATTGTGAAGGGCAGGAACAACTCTAAATGCCTAGACGTTCATTAGAGACTTTCATGTATCGAGCTGCATTTGTATAGACGATCTTCTCTTTAGGTGTTTAAAGACTCAAAAGGGTGACAAATTAAACCCCAAATTATTATTAGATACATTCTTATAAGCAAAGTCGTGAGTTTTATCTCTATTGGTTTATTTAATTGTGGTAAGCTGTGTGGTCAATGTAACCATTAAAGCCCAGTGTATTAGATTATTGAAAAATGCTTATTTCTCAACAATTCTTGAAAATTTTATTGCAGCAATTGACTCCTGCATATCTGCATTTCAGTTACCCTGTCTGCTGCAGTAGTATGTATTTTATAACCAGACGGCTTTTTGCCACTTTTCTAAACATCAGAGTCTCTATACTAAAAACACTGTCTACAGTCTGAGGATTTTTCTCTGGCAAATATAACCCAAGTTACAGCATAAATTCAGCTTCTTAGTTCAGCTGCTAAACTCCTTCAAACCCATGTTTTAGTGCACTTCTACATGGCAGATAGCACAGCTGGAGGTATAGGACAAACTATATGTAGAATGGTGTAACTTTGCTGTACTTCATTTAAAGTCATAAATGCTAGCAAAGCAACATGAAGTACAGACGACTGGCCCTGTTTTCCTGAGTCTTAGGGCCTTCATGAAAGCTTATTGGAGCAATGGGAATTTTGTTGTGGCTTTGAGTAGGAATATAGTTGCAGAAGTATTTAACCAATTGGGAGCAGATACATGCCAGCTGCATGGTAATATAATTAATTAACTGATAGTGAACTGTACTGAAAATAGTAATTAACTAAGACTTAACTAATCTCTTCTTCATTATCAGTGTGGGTTTTAATCTACATTAAATAAATGGTATTGTCTTCCTAAAGTTCAGCAAAGACAAAATAGTAAGACTGTTAATTGTGGGACAGTTTTCCAGAGTATGACAGACATGTGTGGAGACTTCTTTAAATAGAAGATAAATGAATGGAATAAACTGTCCCAGCAGAATACTCTTAATACAGTCCCATTTTACTGGGATGCCCATGGTTAATTCAAAGTATACTATTGTATTTTTACTATCTTCTTCTGCCTTTTGGTAATTCCTTAGCTGTAATCTTAGTGGTTAAGAAGCTACACACATTATTATAAGTCTTTCTTTCTGCTATTAGTTCAGTTATTAATTTACGTTCAGGTTAGAGTGACCTGAACCAAATCAGCAATCTCTTAGTCTTCTGAGAGTAGCCAGTATAAGATGCTTCAGACAAAGGTGTGGAAAGTGTTTTGATGGATAATTCAGAAATTAAAAGCATGCAGGACAGGATTTTTCAAAAATGGTTGGAGTTGAGCTCACATCAAAGCTAAGGCTTAATTAGTGTCTAGGGTCATGAGATCCCAGTGGATTTTGAAAGTTATTTGTTATACATGAAGCTTTTTGCTCTTCTTTTTGATGCGGGGTTCTCATCTCTGATCCATTTCAAGCACAGACACAAGGTGTACAGGTGATAAGAAGAAATAAAATTATTTATTTGAAACATTAGTTAAGATTATTAAAAATTCAGTGTTAGCATCAGAGTGAGCTATCTCTACCAGCTATTATGTCTTACTATGCAAAGAGGCCTCTCAATCTCAGTAGGCTTCTCAGCACTGTGAATGGATGTTTGCATGTAGCTGGAGGAAAACATTTATTAACAGTGTTTTGCATAGCAGGTTTAGCTGATTACGGAGTCATTCAGAGTTCAAATCTCAAGGTTTTGTGTATGTCACTTATGACACTCTGCTGTTCCTCTACTGTGCTCAGCTGTCGGAGGGAAGTTGGGAGTAGTCAGGAACTTTGGGAGACATTGCTGAAATCATTCCATCAACTAACATGTGTTACTGTAAAGTATCTTTTGGACAAAACCTTACACAACAGTAATGACCATGACCTGTATAAGCCCTCACAGACAGTGAAGGATTTGATTTTGAACCAAGTTTTCCTTGTGTCTCTCTGTAAACGTCAGTGTTTTATTCCCAAAGGTACTTGTGCCAATTTGACATTTTATGAATAATTATTATCTGTTAATACCCATTAATAAATTGATAATAGCTTGTTGGTTTTTTTAATAGGAATTTTAAAATTTCTTGAGCAATGTAATTTATCAGGTAGCTCTGTGAGAACTTAGCCAATAAATCATGTTCTTGTACTCCTGATAAAAGTTTACTTCAGTCACCAGTGAAGTGTTAGTTTAACCTAACTTTTAGGTTGCTCTTCATAGTTCTCTGCTTAATTACTGCTTTTTTAAATCATGATGGTAGTCATTATTAAGTCCTCTTCTACCAATTTGCTTGTTAGCACTTTCTCTGCTCATGTCCTGTCTGTACCTTGAAAAGAGTCAATCTTTCAACCCTTTATCATTGAAAGTGATTTTATCTAATTGCATATTTGAAGGACAACACAATAAATCATTATTAAGAGACTTGTTTTGGGAGAGGATGTTTTGGCTTAGCCATCATTTGGAGTATTTTGAGGCACAGGTGTGTGGGGGCAGGAACAGAGATGAGGTTTTATTACCTTTTCTTTGTATTAAAGCTGAAGCCAGGCTGCTGCTTTGCTTTTCTTTAGCTCTATGAATCTGAGCTGCTTTTCTAGTAGCTTAAACAGTAATATGCAGCACATTCCCCCAACTAAGGAGGCAGCAGTCTTGCAAGAATCTATCAGCCTCAGAAGCAGCATCAGTTCTAAATCTTTTACTTTCTGCTACAAACGCTTCCTTTTCTGTTTTAAGCAACACTTCAAAATACATTTTTAAAAAAAAGACAGTTATATCTATTTTTATGAATGGACTAGTTTTGTCAGCTGTTTCAGAGTCTTGGTGAGAACATACCTCAGTTTGACTTGCATTCCGTTTGGGACCACACTGGTTTCTTTTTATTGAAGAAGCTTACTAAATTGCCCAGGATTTAAGTAGTTTTCCTCTGGACTTGTTGAAACGTACCTATGGGATGCTGGTGCTTCCAGGAAAGTGGTTATTGAACAAGTCTGGGTTTGTTTTTGTTTTTTTAAATGTGTTTTAAAACCCCAGCTTTAGACTGTAAAATACTACCTGCAGTATTCTGGCAAAGTTTGTTTCTCTTTAGTCTGACTGCTGCTGTTACCCTGGCCTAAACTTGCTTGAAAATATAAGTACTTAATAGAGTTTTACCTTAAATCCTTTTCCACTTCCCACAAAGTTCTGCTGAGACAATATGACATAAAGGCAAGCTTTAATCTAAGCCCTGTTTACAGTTAATTGCTTGCATGTAAGAGATAGGTTTACATAGTGCTGTGTTGAGAAGATACTTATTGACTAAACCCATTCATCTCTGTCCCAAACACATCGTTCACATCAGTTCTTTATCACGCTGTCTGTGCAGGCAGGAGTGTACAGGAAAAAGATGAAGGTTACTGGACCGTAACTGCCAATGCAACCAGTGAGAAATTCTGCCAGTTGGCCACCAGGTGGTAGTACGGCTGCATTTGGGGAATTAAATCTCCTTCAGTTCTGGCATGACTTAAAAGTACAACAAACCTCCTGTACACCCCCCACCAGAATTTGGATAAATGCACCCACTAACACTAGATTGGGAGATTAGTTGCATCAGCAGAACTGACCACTCAGGCACTGTAACACCTAGCTAATAAACCCTTACTTTAATAGTCAAGAACAATACTTTCAGCATGTTTATCTCTTGCCATTCCAGCTCTTCGCTGCTGCCTTCTTATAATGCTTTTAAAGAACACCTATTTCCAAACCCCTTGCCATGGACAGGGACCCCTTCCACTAGATCAGGTTGCTCAAGGCCTCATCCAACCTGGTTCTAAACACTTACAGAGAGGGAGAATTCATAATTTCTCTGGGTAAATTGTTCCAGTGTCTCACCACCCTGACTATAAAGAATAGCCTCTTTCAGGTTAAAACCATTACCCCTTGCCCTGTCAGTACACTCCCTGAAAAAAGAGTTCCTCCTTATCTTTCCTGTAGGTCCCCTTTAAGTACTGGAAGACCACTCAGAGCCTTCTCTTCTCAAGGCTGAACAACCTCAACTCTCTCAGCCTGTCCTCACAGAGGAAGTACTCCAGACCCTGCATCATTTTTGTGGCCCTCCTCTGGACCTGCTCGAGCAGGTCCATGTCTTTCTTATGCTTGGGGCCCCCAGAGCTGAACACAATACTCCAGATGGGGTCTCACCAGAACAGGGGTGGGAGGGGGGGTAAATCACCTCCCTTGACCTGCTGCCACACTTCTTCTGATGCAGCCCTGGATGTAATTGGCTTTCTGGGCTGCGAGTGCACATTGCTGTCTCATATTGAGTTTTTCATCCACCAAGACCCCCAAGTCATTCTCCACAGGGCTGCTCTCAAGCCACTTGTTGCCCAGCCAGTATATGTGCTTGTGATTGCCCCAACCTAGGTGCAGGATCTTGCACTTGGCCTTACTGAACTTCATGAGGTTCACACAGGCCACCTCTTAATCCCATCAAGATCACTCTGGATAGCATCCCTTCCCTTCCAGCACATCGACCACACCACACAGCTTCCACAGTGTCATCAGCATCCCAATACCAACCCAAGGGACTCAACTCATCACCAGCCTCTACTTGGACATCGATCCATTGACCACAACTCTTTTGAGTGTGGCCATCCAGCCAATTCCTTATCCAATGAGTGG
This sequence comes from Galbula dea, assembly GCA_013399015.1. Classification (NCBI taxonomy): domain Eukaryota; kingdom Metazoa; phylum Chordata; class Aves; order Piciformes; family Galbulidae; genus Galbula; species Galbula dea. Next base: position 83,841 of record VWZX01010244.1, read on the forward strand.
TCAATCTATCAAATCCACGTCTCTCCAATTTAGAGACAAGGATGTTGTGTGGGACAGTGTCAAATTCTTTGCACAAGTCCAGGTAATGGTGTTGGTTGCTCTTCCCCCAACACTGTAACCCCATCATAGAAGGCCACCAGATTTTTTAGGCACCATCTGCCCTTTTGAAGCCATGCTGGCTGCCACCCACCACCTCCTTATTTTCCGTGTGTCCTAGCACAACTTCCAGGAGGATCTGCTCCATGATCTTACAGGGCACAGAGATAAAGACTGACTGGCCTGTAGTTCCCTGAGTCTTCCTTTTTCCCCTTTTAAAACATGCACTTTTTTTAGAAAACATGTATCTTTGAATAAAGTTAATAGTTCTATTTATTTTGTACCACCAAGAGAACTGACCATGTTGGTAACTAGAAGTTGGCAAGCTGAGTCAAGCAATGTCCAACATTTAAGACTTGGTCAGCTACCATAATGACACTGGGCTATACCAGGATAATAGGGAAGAGTTTTCTTCCTAGGCAGAAGGAATTTTTTTTTTTTTTAAATTACTTGCTTGTTACTGAAACATTTCAAGCATGGAAGAAAAAAGGAATTGTATAGAGCTAAGGCTTCTACAGCAGCACTGTCATGCATTTAGTATTATTTTACACTGAAAAATGTAGCTATCACTCATGCAAAATTAACATTTGGTGGAAGTGATGGCTTTATGATACTGTTCCCATTTGCATGATTCCCAGAAGGATTACTCTAAACCTTATTACCCCATTAGCTTGTTGAAAAGGAAGTTATCCTTCTTCCAAACTTACATTAATCAACATAATAGAGACACTGTTCTGAATAACTCCAAAGCTTAAAAAAACCCCTCCCAACAAACAACCAAAAAATACCACACACAACCCCTTCCCCAATTAGGCTTCCCTCAGTTAGCTATAAAAAGATCAGTGACAGAGAACTATTCTGAGATCTTTTCTGTATTTGAGCTGGTGTAGCTAAAGGCCTTTATTTTTTTTTTGCTAGATTTTTAAAGTTGTTCAATATGAGGCAGCAAATCAATTTGCTTTTCTTTTTCACAACATCAAAATTATTATTTCCTTGATGAGTAGTTTCTCAACCGAAACAAAATGGAGAAACATCCAGAAATCTAGAGCAGTGATAGGTCTGAATACTGACATAAACCAGGTATATTCGACTCCAAAGAGGCACAAGTTGCCCTGAAAGCACATTACAAAAATTGCAAGCTCACACTCTTAGAATTAGGATACCTGGATATTGTGGAAGAATTACACTCTAGTTAATTTTTGCCATGTATACTTTTTCCTAGCAAAACAAGGCTACTGAGTTGCTTACTGAGTTCTTCTCATGCAAGAAGTGTGAGCTATATGAATTACATTGGGTAAAGGATTGTTTGGTATTATCATTTTATGTACATAATCATCACGTGCTTTGCCTCTCAGGACAGTGCTGCATGTTCTCTCAGACAAAGCAACAGTCCTGTAATATTGTGGGGCTATTTAAACCATGAATAAGAAAATAAAAATGCAATGGCCTAGCAAATAGATTTAAAAAAAAAAAAAACAAAAACCAAAACCAAAATGTATCAGTCTCAGCAGTTAACTGCAACAAGTACTTGGACAGAGGTGGCAACAGTCCATTTAGTCTCTAGCAGCTGGCTGGCTCGTCTACTGCATGAGCACCTTCAACAACAGCTTTCACACACTTGGCCATTGTCTGGGATGCTCTACTGATTGAATCTGGAAAAAAAAATACAATATCCAAACAGATGTCAGTGTATTTTAACTGCTCCTCTTCAAAATACAACACAGACACAAATATAAGACATTTAGTACAGGACTGCATTCAAAGAGGATAAAGAAAATTGCTTTGTTGAAAATGTACTTCAATAGTCTATGCTTTACACAAATTCCAAATCATTTTACTGTAAAATTTTGTTTCTTCAAAAGACTGAAATCCTACATATCTTAGTGGAAAGTTTTAAATACCTCATAAGAATCTTACTGTAAAGCTAAGTAAAACATATTGCTGATTTCAGAATTGAAAGGCTATACTATGCTTACCTGTCATATAAAAGTCTTTTATTGTGAGCTGAGGTGGAACAAGAGGATCAGCAAGAAGCTGTTGCTTCACTAGCTGTGTCAGAAAAGGAAAACGAAGAAAGTCAGCTTTATGATAGGAACTCCTTACCAAAGCATTAGTTTAGTGAATTCTGCATTCAGTGCAGGTCAAAGAATGGTTGTAGTACTACATATGAAGAAGGCCCTTTTTAAAAAAAAAAACAAAAACAAAACAGCAAGCTATGTAAGAGCACTAATTCATGCCCAGATGCTTTGGTTTTGATTACCTTTGACAATTCATTTGCCTGGCTGAAGTAGTTAGCCTCTTCCACATCATCGTATCGAACCAGATTAGGAGATACTTCTTCTAAACGCTTCCGTATTTGATCAAGATTGTCGTAAGGCAAAGTCATACCAGCCAACTAAGAGATTCACAAAAAGAAATGCCATCAAGTCTAGGGATTTAATACATAGTGGTTTAGATTACCAATCTATTAAGATACCTAGGGTAAAATCAGGGAAAAAAAAAAAATCTATATCCCTGAAAACACAGGCAGTTATAATGCACAAACTGAAGCAAAGTCCAGTATTCTGTTGGACTTCTAATGCCTACATTTAAGACTTCCTCATGTTAAAAAATCAGACTGTCCTGTTTCATATACAAAGGAAAAAAAAGACCAAAAATACTTTTCTCCTTCCATAGAGATGTCATTTGTACTTTTTCCCTAGCTCACCACCAAGTGAGATAAAAATTGATGCAATCAATGCATCTTGTTCCTAGTGACTAGTAAGCACATATGACCTTATTTCACCTTATGTAATGATACCAGATCCTCTCCTCAGAGTTCACACTGCTTTCTTTCTAAAAAGAAACTGCATCATTCCACCAGTTTCCTCTAAAGACTTCTATGAAGACCTGCAGATGCTGTGGACAAAGCTTCACCCATTATGCATTCCAATAGCATAGAGCAGCTATCAATATTAATGCTATTCTGAAAAGGTAAACAGTTTGATTTAACTCACAGAATTAACAAAGGATTCAATATAAAACATTACTTCTTAAGACTACAGTCACCTATTTCCCTGAAAATATACTTCTGGAAACATTTTTCAATACAACATTAATTTAACCTCTCAGTATACTTTTATTAGAAGCTATTTGTAACAGCAACAGTACCTCAGAGAGAGCTCTAATAATTCTCCAGTCTTCTCTTGCCATCCCAGGTGGTGTTACTGCTACTCTTGTCTGCTGTGCCCTACCTTCAGTATTCACATATGTGGCAGCCTTCTCTGTATATGCTGCTCCTGGGAGTATAACATCAGCCATGGGAGCTCCCACATCCCCATGATGTCCTAAATACGTGGAAAGAGGAAACAGTACACAACTATTATTTCAAAATAAAAAGAAATGCTTTATTAACACAATACAGAATTTTCATGTTCCCAGAAAAAAAAGAGTTCACTGAATCACAGAATATTAGGAGTTAGAAGGGACCTTGAAAGATCATCCAAGTCCAAACCCCCTGCCACAGCAGGATTCCCTAGACCAGGTCACACAGAAGCGTGTCCAGACAGGTTTTGAATACCTCCATAGGAGACTCCACAACCTCTCTGGGCAGTCTGTTCTAGTGCTCTGGCACCTGCACTGGGAAAAAAATCACATGGAACCTCTTATGCTTCAGCTTACAACCACTGCCTCTTGTTTTGTCACTGGGCTTCACTGAGAAGAGCCTGACTCCATCCTCCTGACCTCCCTTGCAAGGTTTAATTCCAGAGGTCTTGGCCTTCCTAGTTACCTCCCTACATTCTCTGACAACAGTCATGTACTCTTCCCATGTGGCCAACCCCTCCTTCCATGATCTGTAGACTCTCTCCTTTCACTTCAGCTTGCCCAGCAGTTCCCTGCCTCCTGGCTCCCCTCCTCGATTTTCTACGTATTGGGATGCTCTAATCTTGAGCTTGGAAGAAATGGTCCTTGAATGTTAACCAACTCTCCTGGGTCCCTTTATCTTCTAGTACACTGTCCCATGTATATCCCCTAGGAATTTCTTGAAAAAAATCAAAATTGGCCCTACTGAAGTCTGGGGTTGAGCGCCTACTAGGTATCCTGTTCCTACCACACAAGATCCTGAACCCTACCATCTCATGGTCACTGCAGCCAAGGTTGCCCTCAACCTCTACCTCTCCAACCAGATCCTCCTTGTTAGTATCAGGTCCAGCAGCACTCCCTTCCTAGTGGGCTCATCTACCATTTGCATTAAGAAGTTATCATCAATGCACTGGAGGAACCTCCTGGACTGTGAATGGCTAGCTGAGTAGGCCTTCCAGCAAATATCTGGGTAGTTAAAATTCCCCATAAGAACCAAGGCCTGTGATTGAGAGGCTACTGTCAAGCTGCCTGGAGAAAGCCTCATCAACTTCCTCATCCTGATCAGGTGGCCTGTAATAAACACCCTCAGCAGTATCACCCATGCTAGCCTGCCCCCTAATTCGCACCCATAAACTCTCAACTCACCCCTCATCCACCCCTGAATAGAACTCTAGTTGCCCTCTCACATAAAGAGCAACTCCCCCACCATGCCTTGTAGACCTGTCTTTCCTAAAAAGGACATAGCCCTCCATGACCACATTCCAGTCATGAGAGATGTCCCACCATGTCTCTGTAATTGCCACCAGATCATAACCCCTTGACCTCACATGGATTTCTAACTCCACCTGTTTGTTCCCCATGCTGCATGCATTAGTATACAGGCATTTCAGGGAGCGAGCTGAGCATGCCAATTCTACCCTAGGGGATGGGAGGCCTTCCGGTCTCTATTAGTATTAGCACTATAACACTTCCCCACTGGTGCAGATCTGGCAACAAGCCCATCCCCCTTAAGAGCTTAAAGATCTGTGGAAAAGCCCTGCTACTTATTGTCCTAGAATCCTTTTTCCCCTGGAAGATAAGCCTTTCCCACCTCCTGTCATCTGTCCCGGTATCTTGTAATACCAGGCATTATCAAAGAACCCAAAGCCCTGGCTGTAGCACCAGTCTCAGAGCCAGGTATTTATGGACTGGATTCTTCTACTCCATTTCATATCATGGTCAGGTCCTGGAAGTAGGGAAGAGAAAATAACTTGTGCCCCTGACCCTTTTACCAACCGTCCCAAGGCCTTGAAATCTCTCTTCATTCCTCTCAGACTATGGGATGCAGCTCCCTCTCCACCTGTCTGAAGGATCAGTAATGGATAAAAGTCTGATGACTGCACCATGTTGGGAAGTTCCCTAGTAATATCCCTAATTCAGGCCCCAGAAAGACTGCAGACCTCCCTGTGATGAGGGTTAACCCTGCATATTGGGCTCTCTGTTCCCTTTAGGAGCGAGTCTCCAACAACCACAACTCTTCTCTTCTACTTTGCAGAAGAGGTTGTTATATGTCCAGAAAGCCTAACAGACTGAGCCAGACCTCCGGTACAGGTTGCCTGTCATCCACATCCCCATTAGACTGTCTGTTTTCCAGCAGGGCCTCATATCTTTTTCTCAGAGGCACGTGGGGAGATGAGGCAGGCAAGGAAGGCACTCACCTTCTGTCACAACCATGAACTTTCCTCCACTCACCTGTTTCGAAAATTTAGGCCTCTTTCACTTCTGCCCAGCCTCCTGTTACAAGAGCCCCATACCTATTGTGTATGGGGAACTGAGTAGACAGGGGAGGTCAGGAGGAGTCTCTCTTGCCTCTTCCACCTCACTGGGGAGGGACCTGTCTCCATTCCCCCCCATGTCCTGGGTCATCCTTTTTCAGGTGGCAAGAGGGCGTGGGATCCCCTGCTTCTTGTACAGCCAGGTTTACTTAACTACTAATATTAAGTCTATTAGGCTGGCTGCTCTGAGGTCTTACCTAATACTATGGGGAGAACAAACGGGCTACAAGCAGTAGTAAATGGAAGTTCATTCTCTATAGCCACTCAGCTTGGGGGGGTGCTCCTTGAACAAGGATACTTAGTTCATCAAGGTAAGACCATATTTTGGTAGGACAGAACAGCTGGAAAACAAAGTCATTTTGTCTGCAAGTTTTGAAGCTATGCTCCAGAAGACACAACTGGTTTATATTTCCTTGTTAACTCATCAACAGTTTCTCATTTTTACCTAAGAAATAGATAACCAGTATCCCAGTTATGTGTTGGAAGTTCCATTTCTTGCCAGAAAATAAAGGCTAGAATTTATCAAGAGAGTCAGATATATTTTTAAGAATATGCCACTGTTTAGGGTTTCTCTCCAGCTACTAGATAACAACATTTCTTAATTTACACCTACAAATTACCTTGATAGATGATAAAACAATCCTTTGGCAAATCCTGACGTGTTATACAAGCTGAATCTGCTCCCAGGAGATACAATACTTTGGGAGGATTTTTCCTAATCGCCTCCACTCCTGGTTTGAAACCCAGATCCAAAGCAGCTACCTGGCTTGCAACTCTGTAAGAATAAACACAACATGACTTAATTTCAGAATTCTCTCTCTTCCACCAGAACACATCAATGGGGGTTTTTTTGACTATTACTTTGAACGGATATAAGACATCTCCAACAGTAACAGGACAAACCTGAAGCACAGTCAGCTGAAAATTTTGACAAGAGCAGTTGAAAAGAGTATCTGGTTGATTTTGCATTTTGTCTAACTGATGCCATTTGAAGTTTTCACAGGGAATATCACTGATTTAAGATGGGATAGCAAACTAAAGGCAGACATCCCAAGGCAAGGCCTACTGGCAGGTAGCTCGTCATCTGAACACCAAGGTTCATATTTCAGCTATGAATTCAAATCAACAGGCCTTAAATCTAGGGCACTTACATAAAAGATGAAAGACCATCTACTGGACCATCGGCTACTCTGAAGCATGTAAGAATGAAGACCACTTTCATCACTATTCATTTAGTCACACATAAAAATACTTTTAAAAGAATGAAATAATCATTCTCATTTTTTGGCAGTCTTTTTCTTTCCAAAGAAAATTTTGCATAATCCTGCATAATTAGGTGCCAGACTTATATTTAAAAGAAGTTTCTCTTACAGATCTTTCAGTGTTAGTCATGTTTGTCCAACATAGTCAGACATAGAGGTTTCAGTAAGCTAAACTGCTTTTCACACTGAAGACAGACAGGATGGTGCACCAAAAGCATGGAAGTCAACAAATAATACAAAAGACTGCCTAACCACATGTAAAAAAGATATCATGAGTGTTAACACATCAGTGATTTGGTACTAAATGTTTCAGTTCCGACAGCAGGATTTTATATTTAAGTTTCCTTCAGAGTACTAAGGCCTGCTCTTGCTGTACTAGTTTTACATCACTGAAGCTGCTTTTGGCAGAAGGACTTTTTTGAGTCTCTGAATCTGCATGCAACTACACTGGCCAAAATATCTTTTCCTTCACAGAGGTTGTCAATTTGATGGATTTCTAGAAAGAGTGGGTAAGGACTGTCCCAAGAGAAGCTTGCTTATTACAAGGGATAATACCCCAATAAATTGAATAACTACGATCAAAAGCCCTAAAATGAAAAGCTTGGAAGCTTTTCTATTAACTATTCATTTAAGAAACTGCACAGTAAAAGGAATATCACAAGAAACAGTATTATTTAAATACTCTTGCCATTTTGTTTGGTTTTCTTCCTCTACATAAAAAGCAGTAATTTAGCAAGTAACACTGGTCTGCTGTGCATTCTACTGAGCACCAAGCTAAGTTATTAAGCTCTCTTGTATTCTGCACCTCTAAATTTAAACTTTAAATTCTACATTTAATAAAATCTCATGGAGAGCAGAAAAAGTATGACAGGTTAAGGAATCCATTTTTATTAAAAAGTTACTGCTAGTTTGCACTTCTGTTTTTTACATTCCCTACAGGTTGTAGCCTGATAAGCTGCTTGTGCATACACAAAGAAATCTGCACACAAACATTGTGGTAAATTGTGTAGGCCCAGCATGAAAATGGCTTCCAAAAAAAAGCTTTAAAGCAAACCTGTGGAGGATGTTCATGACTTTCCAGTCAGAACCAACACCGCTTTTAGTCCTGGCATTTTGTGCAATGGTGGAAACGGCAGAATGGATAGCTCCTCCATCACTGCGCTGAAGTGCTGCACTACCTACTACCACCACTGGCCTTTTGGCCTGGTCGAGGACCTGTGCAAGTAAAGAATCAAGAAATTCATTCCACAGCTTTGAAGACAATTCTTGGTACAGATAATGTAATAAATCCTTTATCTACATAAGTGTTCCACACAAAGCTCTCATTCTGAAATTGTCACTGTTTCATTTAGAGACAAAGCCAAGAGAAACTGCTATAAGCAGTACACTACCCGTCAATACAGAACCGTACTGTTGATAACCAGACATTTAAGTGGAAACGGCAGCAGCTAAATGGCCTGTTTTATATAAAGAAATATTCTAGGAATTTCCTGTGCTGGAAAGCTTTACACACCTGAATATGTTAAACAGTTCACACATACTTGATGCACACTAATCATCACCTCATCTCTGCATCTGATTAAAAGCAAATAACCCCATATAGAACATGGTAGTTCTCTTCGAATCTATCTCTGTGGGGAACTCATTATTATTCAACACATCTGAAATTTAACCCCCTTAGGTTGTGTTTACCTTGGAGAATGCATGTTTTCCAGAAGCAATGTCCTGGAGTATCTGTGGGGACTCTCCTAAATGATCATATGTGTAGGTTAAATTCACAGGAGACCCAACAAGGGCCACTTTCAAGTCATTATGAAGCCAGCTGAAAACACAGCAAACATTTTATAAAAATTAAAGACATACAGAGTTTTACTCCACCAAAGCCACTACTTCTAATTTTAGAAATAACTTGAAATGGGATGCAAATTCTTTCAAAGGAATTTAAATGGCATTCACTGTTTTGGTAACATGCAGTTTAGCATTATTCTGACTGTTAAGCAAGCTTAAGGGTTTTTTTAGAAGGACTATCTCTCTGTACATTCTGGGACCAATGCATAATACACCTTACATAACAAGTTCATAACTCTATCCTCTCCTCAAACTTTAAGCAGTTCAGCAGGAAAAAGAGGTTTCACAAAATTAGATGCTATAACTTTAAACCATATTTTCCAGTGCTGGGCAAAACCAAACCAAACCAACCAAACCACCAGACCTACAGTTACTATTAAGTTTATTTAGCTTGACTTAATTCTTAATTACTTCAGAACTGAAGTCATTTGTACGAGGAAAGAATTCTATATTTGACAGTGCTCAGTTTTTGAAATCCACTTACTTATTAGACAAAAGTTTAGCTGGTTAGAAATTTTTCCTTTTCTGCAGCTTCTCATAGCATAGACATAAAAATACATGAATTGCATTTTTTCCTCTCAAAATTTTAAGGCCACTACTGTTTAAAATTATGTATTTTGGAAAATCTCAACATTCAGAAGTTCATGGTTTTTAGAAACCTCATTTGCTTCCCAATGACATATCTTGTTAAAAGTTGAATTAGCTACGTTCAAAAGTTTCGCAAACCAACATTATTTGCCAAAGAAAATGTTAAACTTGAATGACTACTTCTAAAATCAGCAAGTCTGATTTGTTACAACAACAAGCAGAAAACTGATGCTGAAAGCAACTCTTTAAGGAATATGCTTTAAGAAACTTCTATAACACAAAAAACCTGAAGTGCCTGTGTAATGTAACACAGGAATAAATGTCTCAAGTATACGAACTTAACGCAAAATGTCAAAGTGAGAATGAACAAAAGAGAGTTATACACTACAGGGAGAAGAGACACCCTTTTTCTACACATGTATCACCAGTCCCTTTTTACTAAAAGATGAATTAAATACAGTGAGTCCATATGGAGGAGCACTCCCAACTTACTACCTGCTGCTCCATTTGAGCATTGTATCAAATCCAGACGGACCTGCATGCTTATTCATCACCAGCAAATACAAACCTCTTGCGAATTCTAGCATTAAAAAGCGGTGCCTCAAAGCGTGGATTGGTGCCAACCAGAAGCAGGACATCTGCCTCCTCCACTCCAGCAATCTTGGTATTAAGTAGGTAGTTAGAGCGTAAATCTGTGCTATATATACAAAAATATGTTCAGAAAGAAAAAGGATAAGAATTCAGTAAAGTGAAGGAATGAAGATATGGTGAAGATTCTACATGTTCTAAGTATTTTTTTATTTCAGGAGGAGAAAGGGAAAGAAGAGGTTTTTCATTCTGAATTACTAACCCAAATAAAAATTAAGAACTTCTCTCTTTCACAAGTATCAGAGACAGCAAAATGTTAAAGGAATTACAATGTGAATATTTCCTATATTTACAGTTGTTGGCAACCTTCACAAACTTCATCTCCTATTACACAGTTTACAAGATCATAATTGTATTACAGTTTTCATGATATAAGCAGAAATAGACTAAATTATCCAGAATGTAACTGTCTTTCAGTTAAAAAATAACCTGTTAAACTACAGTTAAGCCCACTGTTAAACTACAGCAGCCTCAACACACACTGAAATATGCAATCCTTGCTGTAGTAGAGACTATTCATCAGCTCACTATCTAAAATTATTCTTTTTTAATGAATACTGTAAATTCGAACAAAACCTGGTAATGTATCAGCAACTGCTAGCCTTGGTCATTTCAGGAATCTTACTATAAGATGATTTGCAGACTGGAAAGTTTATTAACATACTTATTACAGGCAAATTTTGTTTGAACCCTTACCCAGCTCCAGCAGTAGGGAAGACCTCTTCAGTGCAGAGCTTATCACAATTTACTCTATTCAGTAAGTCTTTCAGAGCTATTAGCGCTTCTGCATCCACCAGTCCTCCTACAATTGCTGCCACTTCCTTGCCTTCAACAGCCTGTAGCTGGAGAAAAAGTATAAACATAAGCAAAATAAACCACTGAAATAACTTCCCATTTGGCCCAGGTAAATGTTCGTTACATTAGGATGTGCTAAAGCCAGCAGTGCAATCGCTGGCCTGGAGTAGCACAAACTGATCAGCAGCGTCTGCCTTCTGCAAGGCAGCAACTCCAGTTTCTTCAGAACTCGTAAGCAATAAGCAGGTCTCTCCCACTTCAGTTATTGCTCAGATGGGGCTAATTCTCATGTGGTGAGGAGAGGAAGACTGGTGAATGCTTTTACTTTAAGGAAGCTACAGGGCAGACAGAATACAAACTTCCGTTACACAAGCTCAGCTAGTAAGCTCAACTCAAAAGGTATTATCCGAGAAGCAATAGCTTTTGCAATAAATCCTCCTACAGTACCGCAGGCAAAAACAGCCTTGAGGAAAGTTCAGTTACAGTTATTCAATTCTACTTTGTCCCATATAAAATTTTCATCAAAATCCAGAGCAGTCATGCAGCACTTCATTTGAGCAACAGAATCAATCACTACACAGAGAAAGCACTGAGGCAAGCACAATTCAGATGTGAAGTAATACAGAACTAATGGCTTTGCTAGCAAAAGTGGTGATAGGATAGTTTTAATAAATTTAAATAGTCTTCATACAGATCAGAGTAATTCAGGAAAGTTGCTTCCTCCCAAATTTCTGAAGGAGCAGTTTAGTTTCCTATTTAAATAAGGAAAATGCCCCAAATGAAATCAAGATAAGACAAAGTTCTTCAGATGGTTTAATCCATGAAACAGGGAAGAAATTTAAGTGGAAATACAATAGATTAGAAGTCAAATGCTCCCCTCTAGCCTACAAGAAAAAAAGCCCCTTTCTATATCAATGTTTTCATGTTAATCATTATACTATGTTCAGCTTTAGAAATTATTTTTATGCTAGACATATTGAAAATTGTTCTTACCACACCAGCAACACGAGCTAACACATCCTCCCACGAGGCGTAAACAAATAGTCCTTTCTCATTTTTGATCATTGGCTGAGTAAGCCTCTGACGCTTCAGACCATCATAAGCAAACCTGAGTGAACACCACCAATATTATTAAAGAACAACGATAATGATAACTGTGTATAACAAATGTTTTCTAGGACTGTTTTCTAACAGCTTGCAATGATTAGAAAAGAGAAACACAAGAAGTATTTCCCCTGAAAGTTTAACTTTTCCTTTTCAAGAGCAAGCAAAAATACCTGTGATACAAATAAAGAAGTTACTACTAAAAGAGGTACAAAAATGAAACAATTAGAAAACTCAGTAACTTCAATTATAATACTAAAAACATGTTTTTACCAATCATTCTTCATGTTAGCTTTACAATATTAATGGTGGAATATAGCAGTCAGTGCTACTGGCCACATTTCTGGTTCTGCAAAGTGTGCTTTTAACATGTGCATAAATGTGAGTACAAACACCTCCCACAAACCTTGTTTTGTCAGATATCCATTCCTCATTGATATCTTCATGCAACCTTGGCAAAATTCTCATCACTTCTCCAGTTCTTGTGCTCACTACAATGTTGCTTCCAACTGCATCAAGAACATCAATTGACTCTACCTTCCTGTTTAGAAGAACAAATAAACCATTTGCAGTTTTCTGTACACAAACAGCAACAGACTTCCTAACATACAGGACAAAAAAGTGCTGTAGGTTTAGGTTTAGATATGCATGTAAGAGTTCAGTTTCACAAGTCATTTTCAACAATTTCTTCAATTACTGACTTAATAAATCTGAATTTTCCTTTACATGCATTTTTTCACTAAGCAGTCAACGAAAACTACAAGTCCAAAATTTTTTAGGATAACTGTCAGGGAAGAACAGTCTACAAACTATAACATTCTGCTTTTTCTCAAATTAGCTCTGAGTAAATAACAGATTCAGTTTATGGAAAAGCATACAACAGAAACACAGAGAATAAAAATCAGAGAAAACCCTTGGTATCATAGATGGACATATTCTAAGATAAAGTTATGACAGAAAAAGAGAAAGGTGCATCTTCAGTATGAGTTAAGATACATACCTTGTCTCCCATGGGCGTGCAGTAAAGGCATATGGCTTGGAGGTAAGAGCACCAACTGGGCAGATGTCAATAATATTTCCTGATAACTCAGACATGAACATTTTTTCAACATAAGTACCAACTTGCATATCGTTTCCTCTTCCAGTTGTTCCCAGGTCATCTACCCCTGCAACCTCACTAGCAAACCTAGTTGATGCAAAAAGAATGAAAAACAAATTTGGAAAGTACAACAGCAACACAGCACATTTTTTAACCCATACCTCATTTTCTTAAGCTAGAATGTAAGCCTTACACTTGAAATAAGCCTGAGAGAAGAAAACAACTGTTTAGATGCATTAGTTGGTGCCATCACATGCAGGACTATGTATCTGCAGAATTTCATTCTGATAGGGCTACAAACTAGGTGGAGTTAAATAAATAAATAAATAAAAGTAATCTTAAAAGAGCAGTTCAGTGCTTACTGGATTTCACAATCTGAGTCCAAGATTAGTCCTGACTAACACGTTCTTTCTAGAATGAGGTGGGTACATTTTTTCATCTGGCTCAAGTTTGCTAGTACTGACTCTCAGGACTACAGAACAGCATAAATACAGCTACCAGAGACTGTCCAGGATAAATAAATCTTGCGACTGTGGCTGAGGAAGTCACTTAATGTTTTAAAATCTAATCTTGCCCTAACACCGTTGGACCAGCTCTGCCCTGCAGAATTCCAATTTCATTTTCATGTCTTGGCCATCTCTATTTCCTGCATGACAGCTGTCTGGTAGTTCTGGGAAACATACTATCAGTCCCTACCAGAAATAAAATTCTTACGTACAGTCAGAAAAGAAATTTAAAAACCAACACAAAACAACAAACAAAAAAACCCAACCAAAATCCACAACTGCTCCTCATGGTATTTCTTTCACAAGTAACAAAGTGATATAAATGTGCCTGCTCAGTACCCTCTACACTGAAAAATAAAGGGCATTACCTGATACATCGAGTGCACTGTATACACCGAGTCATGATCGTTTTGACTAATGGGCCAATGTTCTTGTCCTCCACAGCACGTTTTCCCTCTCTAAATCTACTCCTATCACTGCCAAACATCATTGATTGATCCTAGAACAGACAACAGAAAACAGACATATCCAGGCTGCTGGAAAGCACTATTTCATTTAAGACAAGAGTATTAATACATAAGTCTACACAATTTGATTGGATACTGTACCTGTAGATCACATTCTCCACCCTGATCACAGATAGGACAGTCCAACGGGTGATTTGCCAGCAGGAACTCCATTACACCCTCTCTGTTGGTTTTCAGGAATTAAAGTTAATGTCAACTTTGCATCATTTAGCAGATAGCATAACTAGACAGGTACAGGAGGCTAAAAGAAAGGTACCTTGCTTTTCTGGACTTCTCAGAGTTGGTCAGTATGTTCCAGCCCTTCATAACTGGCATGGCACAAGCAGCAACTGGCTGGAATCAACCATAAAAAGCAAGCATGAACACAACATATTTGTTCTCAACATGGGCACAAACTCCAAACACCCCTTCCCTTCAAATTCTTACACAGGCATCAGTTATTAATTTAACATGTTGTAGAAATAAAAAGGTCTTTGCAAGGAAAACAAAAAAGAAAATCTAACCAGTAAAGTCACTAGAAGCCACAGTTAACAATATTCTGCTACATAAAAGGGTTAAGTTAGTTATGATTTATTTGTTTTTACATTTGGAGATTTTACACTTTCAGGTTCCAATTCAAGTAGTAGCAAGAAGAAAGTTTTAACAGACATAAGGCAAGTCAAAGAGATTCAGCAGAGATCTGGAAAAACTCCAGAACTGACATTCAAAGTATGCATTATTTACAAGGCATTATTTGGATAACACCTATAGAAAGACCTGGAATAAAATTCTTCACAAGGTTACTGCAAGATTAACAAAACCTCTTTGTAAGAAAATGAATCCCTCCTACTTTTCAATCACACCATGAGACAGACCATCATGACTTCCATCTGTACTGGTAATCCAACATTTCCAGAGATGCAAAGCTCAAACTGTATAATTCAAGTTGAGGTGAGTTAAAAGAGTTTTGTATGTGAATATAAATATGTAATCCAAGACTGAACTACAAAAGAATGCCTCAATTATCTGCAGAGATATCCTAACACTGCTGAAGACAGCATTCAATCCTGAAGTCAACTACTATTTTACAACAGACATCAATGGTAGATAATGAACACATTAAAATATGACCTAATAACTAACTCCAATCTCTACTTAGCTAGAACAAACCTGCAGACACTAATCCTACAGCTGGATTCATAGAGCATTTGAAGTTTACTGCTTGTGTAGTATCAGCTGAAAATGTGATGCTGAAGACTGAACTACAGAACGTAAAAATCTGACAGAAAATGCACACCTGTCAAATGCTCATGACCATGAGCAAGATAATCTGTAAGAACCCGAGAACTGACTGTGATGCAAAGGCAATCACTGTGACCCAGTGGGGAGAAAGAAAAGAACTGCTTTGAGCAGCTAAATGACATGAATATGCATGCTAATTATAGTACAAATAATTACTTACAAGATTTAAAGCAGGGCCAAAGTGCAAGAGAAAACTGCAATTCCTAAGAAATGCATACCTTTGGAGCTTTCTCTATTTCCACAAGACACATCCTACAGTTTCCAGCAACAGACAGACGATCATGGTAACAAAAACGAGGTATCTGAATGCCAGCTTTTTCACAGGCCTGTAAAATGTAAAAAATAAATTAATTAATTAAATTAAATTTTAGTTAGACCTTTCAGTTACATCTCATCAAAAATTATTCAGTTTTTCAACGACTAAGTGTTAATGCTCAGGAATATAATGCAGTCAACCTTCCAACGTAAGAAGTGACAATAAATACATTGTGAGCAAGGAGAACCACGTCAAGCTATCTATTCCACATATTTTCTCCAAAATTTTTAACTGATTGAGGAAATGAGAACTGACCTCTCTTTCACTCTTTCTTCCAAGAATAGAGAGAACTCTCTCTACCAGACAGCAAATAGCAATCCAAGTAACTTTTTGAAGTGCATGCATAAATTTTATGTACGCACTATGCATAAAAAGAAAGTTTGAAAAACATAAAGGAAACAACAATGGGCGTAATGATTTCTGGTAAGTCAACACAGATACTCTATATGAGTACCAGAGCACAGAATCACACAGAATCATTACAGTTGGAAAGGACCCTCAAGATCATCTAGTCCAACCGATAGCCCTACACTACTCTTATCCCTAAATCATCCCCTGAAGAAACACATCTATCCTCTTCTTAAAAACCTCCAGGGATGGTGACTCCACCACCTCCCTGGGCAGCCTATTCCAATATCTCACCACTCTTTCAGGAAAGAAATTCTTCCTAATATCTAATCTAAACCTACCCTGGCTCAGCTTAAGCCCATTCCCTCTAGTCCTGTCACTAGTCACAAGGGAGAAGAGGCCAACACCCACCTCCCTAGAATGGCCTTTCAAGTAGCTGAAGAGAGCGATAAGGTCTCCCTGCAGCCTCCTCTTCTCCAGGATAAACATCCCCAGCTCCCTAAGCCTCTCCTCATAAGGCCTGTTNCCTCTGCCCATCGATCCAGCCTATCTAGGTCCCTCTGCAGAGCCTGCCTACCCTCAAGCAGATCGACACTCCCACCCAGCTTAGTGTCATCTGCAAACTTACTAAGGGTGCACTCTATCCCCTCATCCAAGTCATCAATAAAGATGTTGAACAGGAGAGGCCCCAACACTGACCCCTGAGGGACAGGAGAATCTTAAAAGCAAAGAAACATTTTTCTAAGACATTTCTGAAGGATAGGAGGGCAGACAACAGATTTGCAGACAACAGCTAAAGATGGCCTTTCTTGCATAAAATCCCCACATCTGATGGGATGTGTGCTATAGCGCTACATATGACTGCCAGAATAAACACCCCTGAACTAAATAAAAAAGAACCAACAAGATCCAATTTTACTGATGATTTCCACAAAAAAATATCCCATGCAAGAAAAACTAAAAAGCTAATAAAAAAATAGGATCTAAGAAAAGACTCTTGTTGAGGCCATCCTAATGCCTGAATAATTTTGAAACAATATATACATCAGTGTTCTAACTCATTATATCACATCCTCATTTAATGGTGTCTTACAAAGAAGTTAGGCCATAGAAAGATCTACTTGAAAAGCAGCAATGCTGAATATAGGCTGGGAGATCCAGATTTTATTTCTTCCTACGACAAGAACAAAAGTAGTGAAGGATCAACATTCTGAATCATAAGAATTAAGAACCAAAAGGAGAGAATCCCTCATTTGCCAGAGAAACCATTTTAATAAGATAAAAAATTAACAGGTTCTGAAAGACCACCAGGTCACATACAGTTCAGAGCTACAATTTCAACCAGAATTTATCGAAGTCTATTATTTGGGTTTGTTTGGTTTTGGCGGGTGGGTTGGTTCTGTTTGGTTGTTTTTTGGGTTTTTGCTATACAGAATAGAACATGCTGTGAAGAAACAAGATAAGGAGTCCCAAGAAAAATTCAGCATGCCACTCCCCACACCTGAAGGACTGTGGTTCCAGGGTTCACCAATACAGGATGACCATCCACAAATACCTCTATTTGGTTGCTGGCTGCTGTTGCAGTTGTACGCCCTAAGAGACATGGAAAAAGAAAACAAAAGATTTCAGTCACTGCTAGATGCAAACCATCAGATCCCATGCTCTTTATATTACAGTTATAAAATAAGCATAGAACTCCAGTTCTAGAAACAGTGCAACATAGAATACCAGAGCTGCTAAGGAAATGCATCTCTTCAGTAAGTCAATTAAGCATACATTAATTTTATCACCCTAAACACCTGAAGAAACTAGAAACACTTACCACAGACTTTGTAAGACTGGGCAATCCTGCGGACAGCAGTTAGTCGAAGCATGGTGCTACGGCAAGACAGAGAACACCATCGAGTTCAAATCAGTTCAAATATTTGCTGTCAGTTTTCAATAGGCAGTTAAAACGTCTATACCTGTTGCAAAAAAGCATGTATGCACCTATATATGCATGGCTGTAAAAGAGTGAGAAGTCACTTTTTTAAACTACAAGATATGGTTCACTCGCTGTAATTACCTATTCTTCATACATATCTATGTCACCTTACATTATCATAGAATACCAGGTTGAAAGAGACCTTAAGGATCCTATGGTCCAACTCTTCTTGGGACAAGATGGTGAAGGTCACGATGATGAGCAACTGGCAAACCTAGCTCAAGCCACTAATTCTGCAAGAGCTGCAGTAGCACGAAGGACAAGCAGCCACCGAGAAGAAATGGCAATTTCACTGTAACCGGTTCGTGTTTACTAACAAACGCAAAGGCACTCCCGAAGCTGCTGCAGCCAGAAAACACGCAGGCCCTCCACCTGCAGCTTGTCAACATAAAGGGCGCCTGCCCACCCCCGGGCCCCGCTCTTTCAGGTTATACGCCGGAGCCTTGCCAGACGGCGCAGCTCCCAAGCGGGCCGTGGGAGCTCCGTCACAGCATTAGGGCCGAGAACACGACTCGCAGCAGCGCCGCCCGGCGTGGGGGTCACCTTGGAGGCGCCTCCCCCACAGCCCACCGTCCCCGTACTGCAGAGGCGCCGCTGCCGTCCCTGTTGCGGCGTCCGCCGTTACCTAGTGCAGGACTGGCGGCGGAGGCGCCTCGACCTTCCCCGCCACAGCACAGGCTGTCCTCCACCTCGGCTCTATGGCGGCAGCCTCGGCCTTTTCCGCCGCTCCCCGGAGCCTCCTTCGACAATCTCCGGAGGGCACAACCTCAGCTACGTGTGTCGCTTTCTGACGTGGGCGTTCGGCAACCTTCGGAACTGAGCGCTTCGGCGATTTCCGTCAGATTATCAGTGAACCATACAACTCGCTAATTCCCGCCTTTCTCCCCTCGCCTCTTCGGCCACCGTAAGACACATCACCCTCTATAATTTCCGTCTCCTTCCGCTTCTCGCTTTGCCCAGCTCCGGAACTTTCCTCTGGGTGGGGGAGGGGACGACCGTACAGGGAACATTACAACACCCTAATAACACTGAAAAGCTTCCTGGGTTTTATGGTTAACTTCACTTTTATAATTTCGATCTTTCCCCGCACCTCTGGTGTCCCATCCGCTACACTCCTTGCGCTGGAGCCGCCAACCCGCGGGGAACCACTTTGCGGCTTATTCTTGCGGAGGGATACATGTACTTACAAGCCTCGGGAGGTAGTTCATCCCGATATAAGCGTGGCGCAGGGGGTGCTGGGCCTCTTTCCGCGGTGGTCGGGCTCGGGCTGCGAGTGCGAACGTGTGCGTCGCGACGCTGCTGTTATGGGCTTCGGGGACCTTAAGTCCGCCGCTGGCCTCAGGGTCCTCAATGATTTCCTGGCTGATAAGAGCTATATCGAGGGGTGAGAGGCGGCTGGGGGAGTGCTGGGGTTCGGGGGAGGTGAGCCTGGCCAGGCCGTAGTAAAGCCAGCGGGCCTAGCGGGAGCCAGCGGGGGGCGGGGACTGTGCTGCCGTAGGGGACCCTCTAGGGACGCGTGTTTTTCGGTCCTTGGCAGGTACTGCTGCAAGGCGGCTATGGATGGTGCAGTGTGGAGCTGACCGAGCTCGTGGGTCGCCATAGCCTGTCCTCGGCGCCCAACCCGGCGAGCTTCTCGCATTTTTCGCGGTACTCGCCGCTGTGCCTAGCAGCAGCCTGGTGGGCGTGCCGAGCTGCTGCGGCGCGGTCGTCTCCGTGCTCAGCGGTTGCTGCTTCATGTGTTCCTGCGTGCACCGAGGATGGGGGCTAACTTCGGCTTGTTCTCCGCAGGTACGTCCCTTCTCAGGCTGATATAGTAGTCTTTGAAGCAATCGCTGCCCCACCTCCTGCAGACTTGTTTCATGCTCTTCGGTGGTACAATCATATTAAGTCGTACGAAAAGCAAAAGGCAAGGTACGGTTAAACTACAAAGCTGGAATGTATGTGTGGTCTCTACGAAGTGTTGCGTGCGTTTTTTCGCGTTTGAACAACATGGCGTTTTACACTGGTACCACGTAGCTTTTTGTGGTTGGAACAAGACGAGTTCTAGAAGCGAAGCAGGCCTCTTTTGTCAGTACATCACACTTACCACTTAGAATTTAGGCAACGATTTGCTTTCTGTTCAGTTGCTAACATTTCTGCTAAAGCTTATAAGAAAAGTTCGAGTTTTGTTGCTGCTTTTTACACAGATAACTGTGCTTAAAGCTGGAAATTGCGTACCGGTAATCAACCCTATAAAAGCAATACCGAAGTGGATTAGAAAGTACTACAGGTGTCTTAAAAGATAGCATACAGTACCTAAATGCTAAATAAGGAAAGTGGCTTTTAGTCCTGGAAGATAAAATCGATTATTTGCAATGCAGAAGAACTCAAAGAAGGGGCAGTACGAAAACAAATGTTGGGGTTTGTTTGGGTTGGTTTTTTTTTTCTTTTGGAGTGTTTTCAGTTTTTATGTAAAGGTGCTGTACTGACATTCATGGAAACTGCAGGCCTCTCTAAAAACGTACAGCATAGGTGATGACAGTAATGCTACACTGCCTCCTCTATGGGCCTCAGTCCTGTTTGAAGGGAGCGCTTGTAAAGTTGCATGGCTCAGTCACAGTCTGTTTCCAGAGCTCTTCTAATGCTAAAGGGGACTGAGATGATAAAGTTGCATCACAAAGTCCATTCTCTGGAGACAACTACTAGTTCTTGAAAACTTAAAGCTACCTTTATGATTCTTCTAACAGCAGTTCGGAGTAGTGATACAGGTACAAGCTTATTCTAAAACTACTGAACAATATATAAATTTGGGGGGTTCTGGTCCCTCGTGCTGTTGGGAGCTAGCATTCAAAGTGTTCAGACACTCCAAAGTCACAGCATCAGTTACCTTGCAACTCTTTTCTGACAGGGTAGGTTTTTAAACAAATGAAAATACTTCTAGGGAAACATGAGCCAGAAGTTAGTAACTATTCCTATACAGAATATAATGCAGATAAATTATTCCAATAAAGCTTTCCCTAGCCATATACTTAGGTGGAGCAGCAGTGTTGGGCAGGATCACATCAGCATAGATGAATAGTCTTTGAATATGGGATTTGCTGGAGTCTCAACTAGCATGTCAGGGGCATTGTCATGGGGATTGTCTTTGGGGAGGTTCTGTTTTCAAGTGGCAGAACTATTTTTTTTTTTTTTTCAGCATAGCATTTTTACTGTGAATGCATTTGTAGGCTCATTGACAAACTGGTAATATTTGTATTGACATGAGTAAGTTCCTAATATCTGCCATTTTCTTTCAGCTTGCCAGGAGTGAAGAAGGCTTTGGGGACATATGGTCCTGCTGATATTGAGGACACGACAGGTGCAGCCACAGATAGCAAAGATGATGATGACATTGATCTCTTTGGATCTGATGATGAGGAGGTACTTGTGACATTTTTGTATTATATTTAGGGGTTTTTTATAAAAAAAAAAAGCAGGTATTTGCCTTAACAAGTATAAATTAATTAAATTTATTACCTTGATACAAGATCTCATTCTGAATTCTCATATTCAACTGCCTTTGCAGAACAGAAAAGCTTGGAAGGTAAAAACTCAGGAGTTAGAAAGGAGTGTGTTGCAATAGGGTGAACTGTTCAGTTTCACTTTGACTGGTTACATGATGAATAAAACAAAAAAATCACCATCTTTCGGCTGATGATTGTGATGATTTGTTTTTGCCTGAGCAGATGCCAGTCGTTTGGTAATGCTTTAAAGATGCTGAGTCTCTTGATGCTTTTCTGTTAACTTTGGAGTTCTCTTTTCAGGAAAGTGAAGAAGCAAAGAAACTAAGGGAAGAACGTCTGGCCCAATATGAATCAAAGAAGGCCAAAAGTATGTCTACCAAGAACTTGTCTGTCATGCTTTGGTTAATTTTCACACATTTGAAAGGGATGCTTAGAAACACTAACTGTAGCAGATAAAATTGGGGAGTAATCAGGTTCACTTGAATTTCCTGTGAGCTTAGCTTTTCCCATAGCAAAAGGGAACCTTAACAAAGGGTTTGTTCTGTTAGTACACTCTGTCTTACCCAGTCTGAGCTTTCTGTGTAAATGGAGATAACCCCAGGACTTTGTTCGAACCTTTAGAGAGAAGGTTGCAATATTCAAGTCCTTCCACAGCTACTGGTCTGGAACTGTTGAGGACTGTAGCAGTTGCAGTATTCCCTCTGTGGAAAATAAACCGTTACATGGCATTAAGCTCCTTTCCAGATCCTCTGAGAAGGACTTGCTATGTAACAAACAATGTTAGCTTCTTAACCTCTTTCCTTATGAGGAAAATTTCCTAGTTCTCAAGAACATATTTCCACATATTGAACACTAGGATATGCATACCTTATACTTTTGAAATCTATGTTGGTATAAAAGGTCTGTCACAGCAATGTGAGGAGGTTCCTGAGTTTTTGAAATTTCTGACTTTTAATGGTGATTTTGTTCCCCTAGAACCAGCTGTTGTTGCCAAGTCATCAATCTTGCTTGATGTGAAACCTTGGGATGACGAAACGGACATGGCCAAACTGGAGGAGTGTGTTCGAAGCATTCAAGTAGATGGCTTGGTCTGGGGATCTTGTAAGTAGAAGATTTCAAAGCAGGGAGAGGGTGGTAAGATAGTGTATGAATAGGCAGACTTGCAGTTGCTGCTGATTTGTGAAAATGTGGGTAACTAAAACAGTGTGGGAGCTGCAACACAACAGTACTTCAGTGTCTTGACATAGTCAAAAAAGTGTATTAGTGCAGCAGCCAAGCTAAGGTTTTTGAAAGTTGGGGAACTTGAGCTCCACTGTCTTGCATCTCCCTGTGCAGTTTCTGATACGGCAAGCAAAGCTCCATACACGCATGTCACTGGGTTGGGGTGGGGGAACCATGACATCAAAAAAAAAAAAATCAAATTCATGTAAAATAGCAAACTACTTTATTCTCACCAATCAAGGAGTACTGAATTGTTTTTGGTTTTTTATTTTTCAGCCAAGCTCGTACCAGTTGGCTATGGTATCAAAAAGCTTCAGATCCAATGTGTTGTTGAAGATGATAAAGTAGGAACAGATATGCTGGAAGAGAGAATAACAGCTTTTGAAGATTATGTACAATCAATGGATGTGGCTGCTTTCAATAAGATTTAAGTCTTGATGTGTCTAGAATAAATGTAATGGCAAAAATTGGACTCTTTGTGGCTAATTTGAAATCATGGTATAATCCAACTCATAAGATTTGGTTGATGGATAAAATAGAAGCTAAAACTTAATTTCAGCATTGTTCTAACACCCCATTGTAGTACACAAGAGCATGAGCAGAGGAAATAGAAAATTTATATTTACCCTTGATCCAGATTTAATACTTAAATGGCTTTAAAAATCTGAAATGCTCTTTGATCCATTTTAAGGATGGTGACTAAGCAAATATACTGCAAGTTTTGTTTGAAAGCTAAATATTGGCTTCACAGCAGGAGTGGTGATGAATTTAGAAGCAACTGCAGTGTACTGGAGCTGGCAGGGCATGTAGTGAAGCAGACTTTATTACTTGAAGCTCCCCATGGTACCTTCTCATCTGTTATATGGACTTGGAGCTCTTTTCCTCTGATGTGTGAAAACATTTGCAGTGAAATTACTTAAAATTTTTTGTCTTCCCTTGTGCTTATTAAGTAATCTTGATAAGGCTGTTGATAAAAGCTCCTGCTTTTATATTCCAAGGTGTGTGTCCTGTGCCGGCACCAGTCTGGGCAGGCAAGGGTTTATCCCAGAGAGCGCGGCTTTGCTTCCTGAAAGGCGCTATGAATGTAAAAGTAACTAGGGGGCAGCAGGCACCTTCTAGAGGGCTCTAGGGCAATGGCTGTGTGAGGATTAACTGGTGCAGTGACCACGGGCTTACAGCTACTGCCGATGGGTAATTTCCTTACATAGTAAACCTGAAGTACGCTAAAAAAACTTGTTCTATTAAAATAGAAAGATAAAGCAGCATAATTAACACCTATGTGAGCTGCTTACTTGGCTCTAAATTGGTTTCTAGCTTGATTTTGAGATAGGTTCTTCCATCTTAAAAACAAAAACCCTAAAAATCAGAACTAAATTTTCCAAAAACTATCCATAGTAATGATACAAATACAAAAGCTGTCAAGGTTTGTCAAAACTGACAAACTCGCATTTCTAAGCCTTCCATTGGATTGAGAGAATTTACTGTGACCATGAAACAGAAGCCTTTTTGCCACTTTGCTCACTTGGAAATGAATATGCTCAGTGCTGAAGCCTGACAGTAACAGCTAAAATATTTGAGGGGGTTTTTTTCAGAGTATGTGTGTTACACGGGGTTATGTGGCATAGCAGGTCCTGTTTCTCTTTGTTTAAAGGTATGGCAACTTCAGATTGTGTAACAGCTTTGTTTCATAATTTGTCTCAGGGAAAAAAATCTGCCTGCCAGCAGTTTAAAGCATGAATAAAATACTTAAGTAAGTATAATTACAGACTTCTTTCCCACCTTCCCTAAACTTAACTCCTAAAGGACGAGATTAATGCTGTGTGTAGTTAATGGACAGTACCCTTTCTGTTACAATTCTCTAGTTGTCATTTCTAAATCATGGAGCTGAGTTTTAGCAATTCTGTCGTGGTGTTCTTTAAAACAAGAAATCATCAAATGCTACACTGGGGGCAAAAAAAAATTCTGCCACAAAAGTGTCGTTTTTAGTTATCGGCCATTGCTGTTTCTGATGTCCAGTGTGCTTCTTACCATTAAACTCTTTACTTGGCCTTGAAATTAAAGCTTTAAATGGATAAAAGGGTTTCACGCACAGATTGTAACTTTGCTGAAATACAACACTATGAGCCAGCCATCTGACCTGTTAGACTGAATTTTTATGTATTTTGTTTATGCTAAACCTGCACATGCAAACTTCAGTTGCTAGGAATTTTTGGGTTTTGACTTGATATTCAAAGGAAACTTGCTGCACAGGAACAAAACAAACTAGTACTAGAGAGCACAAGTCTCCCTGTTTATGCAATAGGCATACGAGCAAGGGAATGCCACAGAATCCACTTATATCTGTTTTGGGGGTTTTGTCTAGTATTTGGGTATGTGCTGATATATTACTCTGTCAGTGTGACTGAAAAATCAGCATCTTGGTGTAAATGAAACTTCTATCCCAAGTAGAAAGTTCCTTAACTTAAATATGTGGTATATAGGAATAGTAGGAAAACAGTTTCAACAAAAGTATTGATTACAAACTAATCTGCATACCAACCTTCAGAAGTACAAACTGTTCAGGAAGCAGGTTAGAGAAAGTAACCAGAACCTGTGTATTACAGAATGTATCAATAGCTATTATTCTTGAATAAATGGTTGATTAGAGAGCTATTTCCTATGAAGTTGTTTTTCTATAGTATCTTTGATAAGATGGATTGCCTTTGTCTGCCTTTTTTCCTCATTGTGCTGAGTTGAATGAGTATTCCTCAGTCCAAGCAGTGTAGGACTGTTGGTATTATTTTGGGCACTTTGCAAACAGAACCTTGGCATGTTAACTGTTTTGTTTAGGTATATTGTCCATTACTTTTGCAGAAACTATTGAGAAATAATTCTGTAGCTGATCTTGGTGTGAATGAGGCAGGAGTTAACATTGTGAAATTATTCATCCACTAAATTCCATAGGCCAGGGCTTACTTTGGCCTTACTCAATTCTATTCTTTAACTCTGTTATCTGCTTCAGGGGAGACTTTCTGATAATTTATGTAAGACAGCATGTGTATGTTCCTCCATTTGAAAAATCAATCTCTTTACTGTATATAGCAATATGTGTGCTCATAGAACTGACTTACACAAGAAGAAAGCTGACAGAAACCTTAATTCATGCATCAGAAAGGGTCAGGGCTTCATCTTTCAAAAATTTGGGAAAGACCTGTTCCAAGAATGGACAGTCACTGCATACTGCTGAGAGAACACACTCTTTGGAAACAACATAATTTTATTACTTCTGAGCACAGGCCAGAGAGAAACACTAATACATCATTCCTAGAAAGATGTCTGGAAACATGAAGAAAAACTGCAGGTTTTGATACAGGCGCATTCAGCAGTATGATGCCAAAATATGAGTCACTATGTACCAGGCAGCAAATGACTCAAAAGGAAGAGTGCTGCTAACCAACTTCCCAGCCCAAAGTGAAATACATTAAAATTCCACAGATCCTGCCTGACTCCTCCCAAACTGTGAAACCAGAGCCCAAAGAAACAGTTACAGATGACAGACTGTTTCTATTAGTACAGCTACCGATACTGGATGTGCTCATGCAAGCACATATGTATACATTATACCAAAGCAAATATCTTTACATAAGGCCTCAGTTACAGTATAAATGCTACTTAGGTGTGTTAGCAGGCCATAGAAACCAAGTAGATTATCTGAAAGGCATTTTTATTCTATATGTCTAGGCCAATAACAAGAAAAAATGGTTCAAGTTTACCCAAAGATTTATGCTTTCACTTTTAGTGGAGTTTTATCTCACGTTCTACTTTTTAGTTAAGTGGTATTGCGTGAGAAGTTGGTCCACTCCACTTAGTGTATATACATTTGCAATGGTGCATGTGTGATTCTACAGCAACCAACAAGCTGGAACAGAATACAGCATAACTGGAGCATAAGCCTTCTTATTGGAGTGAACTCCAGTTCCTGGATATACTGTCTTGCCTCTCATTTAGCAAAGAAGTCCAAATTTGGCCACAGACTTGTAACAGAATATTGTTGAGTTCACTCTGCCCATATTTTGAAGATTGGCATTAAAGCAAGCAAAACAATATATTCTTTCTTTACCTTTGGTTGACAGACATAACCAATAGTTGTAAAACTCTTTGAGCCTGAAAGTTTAAACATGGAAAAAGAACAAGTGTGGCAGAGGGCCTTTAATCTCAACTTCTGTAAGAAATATTTTCACTAATTCTTTGCACATTTCTAGAGAGTCTAATACCTGTATGAAACTTCTGCTCGGTATTTTTCACCCAAATGGTGCTAAACACAGAAGAATAAATGACCAGAAAAAACAGGATCTCCTGTCTTAGTATTTAGTAAAAGATAAAAGAACACTAGGAGAAAACAGACTTTGTTTCCATATTTTTCTTTTTTGACAAGACGAAGTAGCAGTTCTGTGTTTTCTGTCTTGGGATTCTTCTCCAGCTGCAGAGTGGAGCCACCAATAGCTTCACTTAGCTGGGGTGTAGCTAGATGCTTGCTACTTAAGGCAATAATAGACAATCAGAAGACTCATGACCCATTGGTGTATGGCCATGAATTCTTAGATGAGAATGCCTTGATCAAGAGCATTCTCATTCTTGATAACACTCCAGTGATAGCAAGGAGGACTATTATAGTTATGTGCTCTTTTGATACCAATGAGGTATGGAACCACAACAAAACAACACCATTATTAACAACATTCTTGATCAAAAACCCAGTTAGAGCATTTCCACTTAAACTAACAGCTTTTGGTTCAGCATTGCAAGTACACCACACCCAAATGATGTGCCTTCTAAAAACCTTTCAAGGAAAGCAGCAAATGCAATTAAGCCAGCTGTTTACATAAAGCTGTATACTCAAAGATGTGCATCTGACTGGCAGATGTGAAGTCTAGAACATGTCCAGATCTCCTGTCAGCTGTTTTGGAGAGGGATGGAGACAAGAGCAGTCACTGGGCAGTTTCAGAATATTGCACAGGTACATGGTTGTTGTCCGAGCTCCACAGCTGCTCACTGACAGTTCCTGAGCGGCTTACCTCCCACAGTGCCAATTTTAGCACCTCAGAGATGCTTGCCTTGACCTGGGCCTGGAACTTCTTGCTAATCAGAACGTAGAGAATTGGATTGAGGCAACTGTTGATGAAGCCAAGGCCAGTGGACAGGGGAATGCCATCCTGCAGTAAGTCGTGCAAGTTTTCATCGTGGTGAGCAGACAGCTCTACAATGCTGAATATATGATATGGTGTCCAGCAAACAAAAAAAGCTACAACTACAGCAATGATGGTCCAAAAAAGCCTGCTGGAAGTCAATACAGTTCTCCTCTTCACTTTGACAATCAGCAATGAGTAGCAAATGACCATGGTTGCTAGAGGGAAGAGATAGCCAAACGCAAGCCTCACCCAAATGAGAATGTGATGTGTCAGCAAAGTCAGTTCTCTGTCATGCACATGGAAGTTGTTGTAGCAAATGGTGACATTGTTGAGAACTGTAGCTGTGTCTCTAAAGTATAAGGCAGGGCCACCAATAATTGCAGCTGACATCCAGATGATCCCACTGAGAATAAGAGTGTTCTTTACAGTTCTATATTTGTAGGAAAAGACTGGGTGGACTAGGCGGATATAGCGGTCAAGGCTGATGAATGTCAGGAAGAAAACACTGGCAAACATATTAAGTAGTGCAATGAATGAGTTCATTTTGCAGAGCCACTTCCCAAAAGGCCAGTGGAAGCCCATTGCCACATATGTAATATAGAGAGGCAGGAAGAGAACGAAAATGAAATCTGCAATGGCCAGGTTGAGAAACCACAGTGTAGAAACAGATTTATCCCACTTAAAGCCCATAAACCAGATGATGATGGCATTACCTGGCACTCCCAGCAGAAATGCCGCACTGTAAAAGGAAAGGGAAATCATATGGGCAATGCTGAGGGAGGACTGGGGTGATTCATCTTCCTCAGACAGGTCGTAGAAATACGAGTAGTTCTCAAAATCTTCAAATGTCATGTTGCACAGCTGCTTTCTGGGAAGAAAATAAATGGAACAGTCAAGGGATAAATGTTTAACAGCACTGCACATAGTCACCTGAAATCCCTTTTAAGTTCTTGCTCATAAAAAACCCCTCCAAAACATTGACTCAGTTTCACAGATCAATCACTTTTTAGTTGTCGGTTGCTAGCACAAAGCTTGTGTAGTATTTTGGTCATAGCCACTTCATGAAATGCACAAATCAGGACAACACTTGAAATCTTAAGAAGTGTTTTCTTTGCATTTATTTCTAAACAGAGAGCACTGAGCACAGTATCACTGATAGATTTCTGAGAGACTAGATGCAAAGTTTTACTGAAGTGTGAATTTTCTATTCTTTTCTAGTTGGGTTTCATATTTCAGTGCTCTGCTCCTATTTGAAGCAAGTTTTTTGGATTATATCTGTCAGAAATCAGAAGGTAGCAGGCATCTATGCAGGCAGAAAAGTGATGGTAAAATGCCAGAAAGCCATTTTTTATAAAATTACTACCTCCCACCTCAAACTATAGTTAACAAAATCATAGACACTCATTTCTCCAGCAACTGAAAATTCAAGGGTTTACTCCTCTCTCTCTTTGTATCAAGGAATGCTGATTTTCAGATACATTCATTGCATTACATTTACTGAACACAGCAAAGGATGTAGAGAAGGAAATATACAGAACATGCTTCAGGGACGAAACACACAATTGCAGTATTCTTCTGCTAGTGATCCAAGAAACAGGCAGTAGATGAAAGAAAATAAAGCATCCCAGGAGAATAAAACATGTTGTAAGAGCTATAGATGAAAATATCTCCTTTTTTCTTAAGACAGAATGAGAGTCTTGGTTTTCTTCTGTTGCAAAAGCTTCTGGAACTTACAACATGATTTTTCACATAGGAATTTTCTCCTCAAACTCCAAAGGAAGAGTGTGGGACAAAGAGAAGAGGTAGGCATGTGTGTGTTTGTGTGTGAAATATAAACCAAAAAGAAAGAAAACAAAAAAACCCCAAACAACCCCCCCCCCCAAAAAAGACATTAATGGTAAAACAGATAGCAAACAGAGGCTGAACAGGAAAAAGCACTCAGTAGTCATGTGTTCAGCCCACAGCACAGACAAAGCTGCAGCAAGGCAGCGATAGCCACAGTCTGACGATAGTATCTGCCATGGTCAGAACAAATATTCTGCTAAATTCTGTTATCATTTAAAGCTGTAGTGTCTGGCTCTACTCAGCTACACTAAAACCTGTCCTTGAGTTCAGGATACAACCAGCCCATTAGCTATATTATGGATGAGGTCACTGGTGCACTTCTGAGCTCTAGCTCCACTCAGAAACTGAAATCTAGCCTCACTTTTGGAAGCCAGCCCTGCATTCCTGTAATTCTATTAATTTTTGCATGCTCTGGAAAGGGGTCTTCAGAGCACAATGCCTGCAGAACCACACCCAAAAGCTTGTATTCACGTACACACCTTTCCTCCAAAAAAGTAGTTTGCTTATTTTGAAAGGATTACTCAGACAAGTGAAACTACAGATACGCACATGCATTAGCAGGATTGGATTTCTTCTTTGTAGATGGATAGCCAAAGGAGAAAAAAAATAGTTGTATAATTTTGTATGTCTTGATAAAAAAACAAAGCTATGAGTCAAAACAGCCTGTTCTGTCAAGAGGCTAGGATAACATTTGTCCTTTGTAATTTACATCAGGCTGGAGGAATGTTATTTGGTTTACTATTCTGATAAAACGATACTTACTGGGCTGTGTTCATATAATTACATGCCCTTTGGGGGTAGACTGCATCAAATACCAGTACCACCCATCTGAGTCATTTTTTCAAATCATTTAACAGCTGCTGAGAAATAGTATAAACAAGGAGCAGTTCCACTGCCATCTGGAGCAACATTACATATGGACAGTTTCAGAGGATAGTCAGGTTAATAATTGGATTTTTAAGGGTCTTTGCCTCTATACAGAACTATACCTTCAAAGTGAATTTATTCAATTAAAAAAACCTTCGTTTTTCAAACCCTGGCTGCTTAACATCCTGTATTCCAGTTACTCATCAGTTTTGCTTTTGTGTTTCTCAAGAGGTAAAAACAACAACTGACACTTGGATTCAAACATTTCCTCTCAAGCCTTTTTTTTTCCCCTAAGGGTGCTAAAAACCATAATGACAATAGCAAACATTTGCCTACTGCCCAACAATGTCAATTTTATATTTAGAATTTCAAATATTATCTGTAGCAGGAGAAAGAAAACATACCTAAGCCTCCTGTAGTTTAAAACTCCTTGAAAGAGCACACCTTTAGAATGAAATTGTCTTTCCAAGCTTGTATTTTTCCTTATCTCTAACTCCTAGTCTTCCAATATTTCCCCCTCTACTCATTAGCAGAGGGAGCAAAAAGGCAGGAGGAACATTGCTTACCATTGCTCCCAGTGCACAGATGCTGAAACTAGACTCTATGGCTAGGGCTCAGCAAAGACTGACAATTAGATATGCAAAGCCCAGAAATTTTTACATCTGACATCCATATACACGAAGCACTTCTGTAACAGGACTCATGTTGTTAAGCCCTGCCCTGAAAAAGACAAGCCATACAGGACTGTCAGTGGAGCTATGCTGGTTAACATCAGTAAGGACCTAGATGTTTTCCGGGATAACCCTTAACCATCATTCAAGCAGGGATGTTTCATTGTGTTCTTGAGACACACAGTCTCAAACATAGGAGTTTGGTTTTTTATTTATCAATAAACTTTCAGAATCAGAACTGTCTTGCATTTCAAGTATAGGTCTTGAAAGTGAAAAAATCTAATTCTATTCCTTACTCTGCAACTGATTTCCTGTATGATCTTGGACAAATGGCCTAATTTCAAACCATTCGTGAGCCTGTCTGCAAAACAGAGGCTCAATAGAGAAAAAAAGACTTTTCGCCAACAGTTTCTGCTTGGCTTTCAGGCCAACTGCTAGAAAAGGTAAGGTAGGTTTGGTGCAGCTCACTGCCTCAGTCTCTGTTGGTCTGAGGTTGCAAAAAGAAAACACAGCTAGGAAAATATTTTTCAATATAAACAGGAAAGTGTGGTTAGAGGCCTGGCAATAGGACTTAGGGGCAGCCACAGAACAGTGTTGTATTGCATGTGGACAAATACAACCAAGGTTAGGGTTCATTTAGATTTCATCCTGTTGGGGTTTGGCTGGTTTTTTTGGTTGTTGGTTGTTTTCTGTAAGTAGTAAACAGCCTGTATAAAGCGTATGCTCAGCAGTGTTTGACTGAAGCCTGTTCCTGTTTGCTGAGGTCACAAGCAGTTCTGAAAACCTCCTTGATTCAGCTGCTTAATTACAAATATAGTTGCTTAATGTTAAGCAAGGTTTCAGAACGTTTGACCAGGTGGTTTCATTATCTGTCCCCTTCTGTAAAAAAAGTAGCTACTAAATGACTACATACAAATATCACAAGCTAGCACTTGGTGCTACTACCTTTTAAATCTTGGGACCGAAAACAGAATTACCAAGAAATATAGATCATTAGGAAACATTTCTAAAATACAAAGCCACAAAACTGCTGTCAAGAGACTTCACCATGTGCTACATGAACTATCTCTGAATTTCAGCAGGGAATTGCAGAATGAGATATCAATTGACATAGGCATAGCTTTTTGCTACAACTACCTACAGTTTATTTTCTCTGCCATCGTTGCAGTATTTAATGAGGTTGAGCCATAATGGTAACTTGGACAAATGACTGGACCTGCTTAAAATAGAACAGCTTTTTGTCACTCTAAGAATAGCCTTACAGTTATGACACTGGACCAGCACTTTGGACTCTATTTATGGCTATGCCACAGGCATCTTGTTTGACCAGGGGAAGTCGTTTGACCTCTCTATGACTCAGCCCTGAGGTCAGTGGAATGGCTTTGAATTGCCTTACATTTTCTTTCCACTCTAAAATAGGAGAAAACAAACAAAACAGTTGCAATTTCCACTCACTTCACTTGATGCAAAGTCTTCCTGGGGTTTCAAAGTTCTCTGGGTACCATGGTCCAACATGCAGTGTCCAACTGGCAGTTTATGCTACATGTTTGAGCTACAGCCAACACAAACTTTCTCTCGAATTTGGTCCTAATTAATTTCAAATTTTACAGAGAGGTCCAAGGGAAGAGCTTATTCATTGTCTATGTTAGCTAAAAATTAACACAAATATTTGAATGGTAGCCCCAAAATCTATTTGTTCAACATGATAAACAGTGCTCAGAGCCTCTGATCAGCTGAATTGATTTCAGAGGTCACAACAGTGGGTCCTGACTTAATAGAAAATGATGGTTTGTGGAGTTGGCTGTCTCAACAGTTAACAGAGGAAATATATTACAGAAACCCAATTTTTAATGTCTTTGTGAATAATTCTGAGTGTATCACATTCCATGTGTATGATCTACAGCTAAAGGAAAGCTTGATTGACTGATTTACTTAAATTTTTGTCATTTGGAAGAATCACTATGGATAACAACTAGCTTCTCACTAAAGGTCACCTGAAGTCTGCTTGTTGCACTGTGTCTCAGCAAGTTTGTCTGAATACTGAATTCATTTGACAGCCCTCAAAAATTTATTGGAACTTTAGAGGTGCTAAATTTTTTATTTATCTAGCTTCAAAAACAGAAACATGAAATTAACCCAATAGTTTATCTGTAAAGTTCAAAACACAGAAGGATGAGCAAGTTTGCTGGGAATATATATGTATTTCTGGCAAGTATTCTACAAAGACATAGAAAAAGATCCTAAAACTCGCAAGCAATACTGGAGATATTACAACCTATCACAGACTCATATTTCTCTCTCAAAAGAACAAAGCCAAGCTGACCACTTGCCTCCATTTAGAAACATTCTCATAGCAGGAAGTTCCTGATACACCCAAACTACAAAATTAAATCATAGCTATGCTATAATTTAAGCCTAAAGCTGGCCCTGCAGGCAAAGCTGCCAGGAAACAAGCATTTTAAGCTAGTATACACAAAAGCAGAATGGAGGCTTATATATATGTTTTCTCTTTCACAGAAACATACACAACTATTTTTTTAAGGTCACTAGACACATGGTAACAAAATGACTTTTTAAGCCTTTCTGAATTCAACAGCTAGAATGGGTCATAATAGATATGATATGTGACTGGAAGCCTTTTCAAGCCGTGATATAGATGTATTTGTTCTAGCAGACAAGACAAGAATGCAAAAAACCCCAACTATTCTCCATTACATCTCTCAATGAAGCAGTGTTAGAAATGTACAGACAATGCACTAGCTAGACATCTTCTAAAATCTGTGCCAAAACAAACATTCTTTGAGCAAGGCCAAACGTGATCCTGATAGTCATACCAAACCACTTTATCTGTGGTATTGGAGCCATTTGAGCAGATAATAGCTTCATAGCATTTTACACAAACTGAGTCTTACAAGAGATAACAAACCCTTATGGAACTGACTCAGTTAATATTGGTAAAGAAATGACTTCAAATCAGCACTGTTGCCACCATAGAAATGCTAAACAACAAATAGAAAACCCAACTTTATATCTACATAATGCTGCTGGAATAGAAAAAGTATCTACACCAGATCTGGCCTGAACATAACAAACGACCCAGATAACTGCTGCAGTTGAGCAGCGTGCTATTTCCACAATAAAGTAACTCATAAATGTCTGCAACCAGCAACTGCATATCATCAAAAGCGATTTATTTTCATGCTCATTCCAAGCACCAAGATTCCCATCCCCAAAGACAAAGAAACTCAGATGTCCTTTGGATATGCTCTAGAGAGGGGGCACTTGGTAGTATAGCTAGCACTTGTTCCTGCTCTTATTTCATTAATATAGCTAGAAACAAAAATATATTTTTTAATGTTCCTTTGAACATAAGGAGTTGCCTTAACCACTGCAAGTCTATCACCCGACCACAAACATATTACACCAGTCAAGAAAATGACAGGTGATATCTGTGAAACATTTAATTGGCCAAATTCTGTAAAAAACACAACCAACTAACAAAAAAGAAAAAACCAAACCAACACCCACTAAGCCACAAACCTAAGCATTCTTACAAGCAGGTAAAAATAGACACATAGGTAAACAGTGCCACTTGAGATTTAAAATATGGTCTTATTTTGTATGTGTCAGCACTGCCAAAGTATTTACATAACTGGTCATAGCACCTCAGTATTCATAACCCTTAGTGAAAGTGAGCTCAAGTAAGAAGTATCATCAGTTTGGTTTAGAGACAAGAAGGGCGAGAATGACCTACAGGAAGTCTCTGATCAAACAAGGTGCTAAACCTGGAGACCCTGCCCAGTAGCTGAACCACAGTCCTATCCTCTTTTCTTAGATAAAACACTGTCCCCTCACTCATGGTGGAGCAGAGAAACCACAGCTTCACCTCTGGGAGACCTTTCACTTCCTGAAGAGAGGTTCTGTCCTATGTCATCATGCCCACAGTGCTGGAGGGAGCCAGCACCTACCTCAGCAACCGTGGCAGATTCTGGTCTGTTTTCTTTACACTGAAAAGAAAAAGAACCTGGATCTCCACCATTTGCTTGTCATATACATTAATCTGTCTCTGCAGGCCCAGGATGCACCACAGCCATTAAGCACACCTCTCAGATGACAAAGCCCAGCAGGCACACCATATATAATATTGGCTGTGTCCTCTGCATGTAAGATATGCACACCAATGAAGTATTATATCAGAAGTTTCATGTGTTTTCTGTTCCTCCACAAGTATACCAGCAGTGCTTTCTTTGCCTATAAGCCACCATAATAACTATATACCTATAGTTATAAGTGAGTAATGAAGACACACAATTTAAAATTAAGAGCCTCAGCTTTGCAGTGACTGGATTTATAAGATAATGAATGTTTCCATTTCCAATTAAGCATGGCTTTTTATGTTTTTCATGAAAAAAATCTGGAATGTTTACTTCACAATTGTTTCATATATTTGTGATGAAAGGTTATGCCTAGATTACATGATCATGCAGCTCTGAGCATGTTTTCATATGGTGATGCTCCTTCAGCAAACACATGCTTTAAGCACAGCTCCCTCCAAACAGGAAGTAGCAAAGCAAGAGAAGAGAATAAAGAGTGAACACAATAATTTCTTTCAGACTATCAACTGTTGTCTCAGCAGACTTTGAAAGGGCAATTAAATGTATGTTAGACAACAATAATTCTAAAGCTACTGCAGGGTAACTACAGGTTATTACAGAAAAAAACCCAACAAACATCTCCAGCAAGATACAAAATCTGTATGGAATAACAGATAAAAAACAGCTTACAATCTGTTATACTTAGAGTCTTTTTAACAAGAGTTAACAGCTAACTCCAGAGAAAATTAGCAATACAACTCATTCCTTACATATGCCTTCTTATATTGTATTCTATTTCACATACTAATTTCCCTGTAACTTCTAACAGTATGCTTGGTTATGTACTGCATCTAAATGGATCTCTGCTCTTCCAGGTTTCTTCTACTGCTCATTAAAGCTACATCAGCAGTTACTTTTAACACTATTGTAATATTGCTATGGCTATATTACTCTTGGTACATACTCTTGCATGGGCATATCAGAACATCCAATTCCAAAAATGACTAGTAAATAACCAAAACATTCCAGCTGACAACATACTTCGTCTTGTCCTTACAGTTAATATACAAGGATCACTGTGTAGATTACGGGCATCTACGTCTCTATCAGTGTTACTCTAATATTCTTACTCACACAAAGCTAACCAAATGTACTTCAAGATCAAGTCTAAAATAAACACTGCCTGTGTTCCTGCAAAATTGAAATATTCATATTGAATTGTTTCAATTGAAACAATTCCCTAATATGGCATTGGGAACCCTCCCTAACACTGATAAAATAGATGGTGTCTATGATTATGGTGTTAAATTAGAAGCTTAGAAATACTAGTTTTACAGGCACTATCTCTGCAAATCTCTTCTCACGTGACTCCACCAGATATGGTACAATGCCCTTAGTTAAGAGTTTAGGACCTCAACATTCAGTATTCTTAAATGGACAATGGTTCTTAACAGTTCTGAAACACCATTAAAATAATGTGAGGCTGAACTGGTTAAAAGAGGATCACTAAAAAGAAGAAATGAGAGTATAGAAAACAGTACTGCATTGACTCTGCAGGACTTACTACTCACCACTTTCTCTCATACAGAAGGCTTCAGCAGAGAATAAAACTTCTGTGCCAGGCTCACTCTTGCTGAGAGAAGCACGTATTTTATGTTGGGAAGCACCCGAAGGCCCTAGCCTTTGAGATCAAAGCCTCACTGGATCTAGGAACTATAAACACATAATGAGAGATAATTATTCCTGCCTTGTTTATAATTAAATGGAATAAGCAGAGACAAGAAAAGTAGGGAAAGGAACAGACGCTTCTTGCCCAAAGCCAAACAGTAGATTAAAAGGTAGAGTGGGAATTCAGAAGTTAGAATTGCTAGAAGAATGAAGAGGCAAGTATATTTTGAGGTGCTGGTTCTTCATACCTGTCCCTTGTGATTCTTGAAATACATCCTTTGAGAAGTATCAAAAAGGGACAAGAGAGCCTGGGCTGCGGAAGTGGGGAGAGAGAAGAATGAAAACTTTTTGCTAGCTAATGTCCCTGGTAAGGACTGGAGACTCCTAGAGTGCTGGCCTCTTCATATAACCCTTGCAAACAAATCCAACTTGTAGCAATGTGCTCTGTTAGTTTTCCTTTGAGCCCACTAATAAAAGAGTATTATATCTGCAGCAGGTCTGTTCTGTTCACCCAAAGAATTGTAATGCAGGAAAATGGTGGGCCAGGTATGAGAGAGCTGCAACAAGCCAGCAAACTGCAGCCATGGGCTGATATAAGGCTTTTTGCTCCTGTCTCCAAGCCCTCAACTTCTGGAACGTACTGAAGATATGAAGAGCAGATGCAGAAAGATACAGAATTAGCTGAGCTCCACTAGAAATAATACATTCTTCTGAGGACACATAATTTTTCTTCTTGTCTCAGGAGCTTCAAATGCACTGTAAAAGCAGCAAGTGTGGGAGAATTGATCTGTGCATGATGGCATCTTGCCTTCTAAGAGACCCAATGTCTCTTGCACACCACCCACACCAGTCACAGCAACCTCCTCTTATGGTAACAGGCCACAAGAAACTGTTCCTCCCACTCAGCTCTCTTTTGCAAAGCTAGCAACAACAGAGCCCTGGACTGTTGTGAAACTGCTAGCTTCAGATTGATTGAACACAAATCAATCCATTATCAGAAATAATGAGTGAAAATTAGCCAGACAACGAGCCACCACAGTATGAGAGATGGCTGAAACACTGGCATATTCCATAAGACAAAATGAATAAATAAGCAAATAACAAGACCATTCAACAGACAATAATATTCTATAAAACCAGTTGCTTTGTGCTTGGAACAGCAGATTTATTAATAAAAGATTAATATCTAAGAAGAGACCACAAACTTCAAGTGGCTTTTAAGAAACATAAGAAGAAGAAAATTCTTTGAGGCAACTAGCTTTATTAAGAAACAGACATATAAATTTTCATCCTGAATCAATCTATCAGAAATAAACACAAATCTAATAGCATTTCAGAAGCTGCTTATTAGGCTGTCAGCTGAAAAAGAAATTCTTAAAATGAAAAGGAAGAATTTATAATTCATAGTACATACAAATTGCATTATTACCATCAACAGGCTTCCTCTGCCCCCACTGGTGCAGTAAAAATCTGTAGTCAGATCCTGCCTAGGAATCTTTATATAGAGTTTCAATGAGTTATGATCCCTCTTCACAAAGGCAATTAGAGAATCCAAACCATAAATTCATTCTCCAGAGTGAAATAAATTCCACTACACCACACTCAAACAGATTCTAAGTGCCGTAAAAGTGGACTCTAATATCACTAATAGCACATACAATTAAAGTAAACTTGGTAGGACCTCTATCCTGTCTGCCTGACATAAGTGGCTGATGTTTTAAATTCAGGCAGAAGCTACAGTGACATTAAACACAAATAAATTGGATTATCGAAATGCTTGCATTTCCTAGTTCATCTCAGGCAAAACAATACGATACTAGTGAAAGTAAGCCACTATAAGCAAGTTAATCCTGAATCAGTTTCTAAAAGCCTGGTCTGACAAATTCCTTTACTGTGATGTACCCTCACTCATTCTCTTCTCCTTAGCTACGAATTAATAAACATTTTAAATTATTCAGTAATACAATTTTATTCAGCTAGAAAGCAAATGTGTTTTAATTCATAGACAATCTATACATATTCCATAAATCTACAAAATCTAGTTGGTCTAGTATAGTTTGGCTTTTGCAGGATCATATTTAGAAAGGCTACAGTAACAATAACATGGTTATCAGTAAGTCTGAATAGGAGGTGGAATCTAGCCCTGTCTCATTGTGCAGTAGCATATAAGGCTTCAGATCTTTTTACCACTTCGTAGGAAACAGATTCCAATGCACTTAATGATAGCTAGATCCACATCCTACCTTACTCCATGATGGTTAGGGAAAACCATCTTCTAGCTCAGATCATAGAAGCCTTTTTTAATTCTGCATGATGGCAATTCTGCAGAATGGTTTTGTTCATCTGCTACTTAAGTTGAAAAGATTTCCTGTTTCAATTCTAGAATCTCTTCAGATTAGAACTGATGGACTTATTTCTAGTAATACAGGAAATTGCTATAGCTATAGGAGATCTGCTATCCCTAAGCAAATAAAAAAATTAAAACCAACACACAAGTGAAGGTAGCAGGGGGAGTGAAAAGAAGAGAGTGTGAGATTAAAGTCAAGGTCACTTACCATTCTCTGATATGGTAAGAGACTTCTTGAAGTGTTTATAAACACATTCAGAAGACCCTAACAAATTCACGCATTCTTTAATTTCTTTTCTTGCTGCATGGGTCGTTCAGCATAATCTTTGAAATAAAATACTATCAGATTCTTTCTTCCAAGCAGCTCTTTTAGCCAATGTATGTTACACTACCTTACTGGATTTGCCAGCAAGCATTGTGGTAGCTGAAGAAACACATTATTTAGAAGGGAGGGAGAAAAAGATTTAAAATATGACAGAGAAATTGACTTACCTTGTTTAGTTCTTTGGAACGAAATGCACTCTAAATCAGGGATGTGAGCTCTGTAGCAGAAGAGCAAAGTGATCTGCAAAGTTCAGTGACTTCAGTGTGATTCCAGCTGCTTCACTTGGCTACTGCCTTCCTTCTAATAAAGCTGCAGAATGATATAATGCTGTGTTTGTTTTCAGCTGAGGAAGTTGTTTCCAACTTCCCTTGGTTTTCTAGAGCCAGTTTTGAAATATTGCCTTCTGTATAATCCCAGCATTTCACCAAAAATAAACGTTAGACATGTGAATGCATCATCTTGGTCAGTGTCCAAGCAAGAAACAGATGTGGTGGCTGATGAATGGAAAGAGACCTTACAGTTGCAGGCTGCTTTTTGTTATGCAGAGAAGAGGTTAAACAGTGTCTCTTTGTAAGGACTCTGGTTTACAGAAAAGAATGTTGAATGAGCAGAAAAAGTTGCACTGAAAGCATCATTTTGTAAATGTACAGTGAAATACTTTCATTTTGTATTTATGATTAATAAATTAATCTCCTGTTGCATGTAAGAGAGACGTGAGCATCATTTTGTAAATGAACAGTGAAATACTTTCATTTCGTATTTATGATTAATAAATTAATCTCCTGTTGCATGTAAGACAGACGTGAGCTCCTCAAAACATCACTTACTAGTGTTTCTGTCTGTCAGTCAGGCAGTGCAACACTGGTTGGAAATCTGAACAGGTTAGAAGGCTTGACTTGATTCTCTCTTCTGTAAAGAGCCTGCTGAGTTTTTGTGGCCAGGCCTCATGGTCTCTCACATTGCTTATTTTTTCAGTCTGTAAAATGGGAACTTATTCCAGTAGTCTCTACACACCATAGCATCACCTGGCTCTGATGGTACTGCACTCATACCATTTTAGATCAGCTGTGCATCTGTCTGTCTACTTTTACCAAAAATCAAGTCTTCTAGTGGAAGCAATAAACTAACAGTGGTGCTCCCCTGTCATTAATGCAAAACATGTAAAACATTTTAACACTAGCTGAATCTAGTAAATTCCAAATTTCCCAGATATCTACTCTATTGATACCAGTGAAAATAAGGAAGGGGAGAGGGAAAAGGGAAAGGGGAAAATGCTGGGCTGACCACCAACCCAGAAACAGACACTCAGACACTCCCCTATTACTCCCCTCGCACCCCAGGAAGGGAAAGTGAATAAGAGGGAGAGACTTGTGGATTGGAAAAGAAAACTAAAACCACTTTAATGATAATAATAATAATGATAAAATGGAATATCTACAAATATGTACAAAAACAATACCGAACCCAAACTCCCCTTGATGGTAACTACATCACCATTGCCACTGATGCTGTGGCAGAAAGACTCAGCAGCAGATGAGAGTCAGGCTCAGGGGCTGGATCCTGGCACTGGATGCAGGAACTTACGGATCAGGATCGAGGTCAGAAAAGACAGAGTTCTCCTCAGATGCCGACCATTGAAGCACAGCAAGAGAAGAAGAGGGAATAAGATGGAACTGACCCTCAGTTTTATATCAAATATGACATATGTGGAATGGAATACTTAGCTGGTCAGTTTAGGGCCACCTGAAA
>VWZX01010245.1:4873-18006 GCA_013399015.1 Galbula dea
GGAGAATGCTGTGGGAAACTGTGTCAAACGCCTTGCTAAAGTCAAGGTAGACAACATCCATGGCCCTTCCTTCATCTAGTAAGCAGGTTAAGCCATCATAGAAGGAGGTCAGGTTAGTCAGACAGGACCTGCCTTTTGTGAAGCCATGCTGAGTGGCCCGATCCCTGAGCCGCTCTGCAAGTGCCGCAGAACTGTACTCAGGATGATCTGCTCCATCAGCTTTCCTGGCACAGAGGTCAGACTGATAGGCCTGTAATTTCCTGGATCATCCTTCCTTCCCTTCTTATATATGGGGGTAACACTGGCTGATTTCCAGTCTGCTGGCACCTCCCCAGTCAGCCAGGACTTTTGAAAAATGATGGTAAGTGGCTTGATGAGCACCTCCACCAGGTCTTTCAGCACCCTTGGGTGCAGCCTGTCTGGCCCCATGGATTTGTGCTCATCCAGGTGACACTGTACGCAAGCTCAAGTCCCTATACACAGAAACCTCAGTCTTATTCACCTCTTTTAAACTCTTTAAGATTTTGCTAGCAGGATTATTTTAACAAAATTCAGTCTTTATTCTCTGTGGCCATCACAGTTGTTATAAATTCCGTGTTTATCAAGAAATGGGGGACTGAAGTGGTTTTCTAGGTCACTGAGTTTGTTTCCTACTATTGCAGGCAGCCAGGATCCTTTTCAGAAACCAATCAAACATTGAATTATTGAACTTATAATTACCTTTCTCCTAGAAGCTTTATTTGGTTTAAGACAAAATTTTTAATTTTTTGGGGGGGGGTTATAGCTAGAATACTTTAATTTTGCACTAAATGGCATCAGAAAAAGAACTGTTTTTTCTGGTATTTGTAGTTGAATCTTAGAATCGTAGAACAGTTACAGCTGGAAGAGACCTTGAAGATCGAGTCCATCCTTTGTCCTAGCCCTATCAACTTGCTAAACAATAGTTTGCCAAGCTGAGATGGCTCTGAGGGAATACAGCACATTTACAGCTGTGTATTACTTTCATTTACCTCTTTTCATCTTTTTTATGACATCTAAAATTGAAATTGTACATCTTTTTTTTCATGTATGACTAGTAGTCTCAAACAATCAAATACAGCTGTTGTCCCTCCATCTTTGCCTTCCTGTTTCAAACATGTTTGGCCTGAGAATGTCTATGAGAGTCAAAAACTAGTACTTTAATTCAGTAAAAAATGT
The DNA here is from genome assembly GCA_013399015.1 of Galbula dea. Taxonomy (NCBI): domain Eukaryota; kingdom Metazoa; phylum Chordata; class Aves; order Piciformes; family Galbulidae; genus Galbula; species Galbula dea. The sequence goes on from VWZX01010245.1 coordinate 6,071, forward strand.
CCATTGACTTCAATAGCATTTCTCACACAACAAATTGAAATTATCAAGGCCTGAACATTTAGCCAGTGTACTGTTAGGTAATTCTAGTTTATTAATGCCACATGTTTAAAGTACCCCTGGTACATTTTCACAATAAAGAAGCTCTCACTAAGAGATCCTTAGTCGAGGAAGGTGATTCTTCCCGTATACTCTGCTCTCATGAGACCCCACCTGGAATATTGTGTCCAGTTTGAGCCCCTATTACAAGAGGGATATGGGGGTGCTGGAGTGAGTCCAGAGAAGGGCCATGAGAATGATCAGAGGACTGGAGCACCTCTCCTATGAGGACAGACTGAGAGAGTTAGGATTGTTCAGTGTGTAGAGGAGAAGGCTCCGAGGAGACCTTATTGTGACCTTCCAGTATCTGAAGGGGGCCTACAAGAAAGCTGGTGAGGGACTTTTTAGGAGGTCAGACAGTGATAGAACCAGGGGAAAAGGGTGCAAACTAGAGGAGGGTGGATTTAGATTATATATGAGGAGGAAGTTCTTCACTGTTAGGGTGTAAAGACACTGTTGCCCAGAGAGGTTGTGGAAGCCCCATCCCTGGAAGCTTTTAAGGCCAGGCTGGATGAGCTCTGGGCAACCTTATCTAGTGGATGGTGTCTCTGCCAGGCAGGGGGGTTGTAACTAGATATTTAAAGATTTCCAGCTCTGGAGATTCTGTGATTCTATCATCCTGTTTCTTTAGTGGCTGCAGCTGAGTGAGTTCCTCTACATATCTGTAAATTCACTTCTCCCCTAGCCTGAGATTTTTTTCAAGTTTTACATACTTCAGTGTGAATAGAAATATGTTTCCTTACTGCAGTCACTGTGAAAAGTTTAATGCATTTCAAAGGAATTTTCTCCATTAGCTTCTACAAGAATATGTGAATATTGTGTACTAAGGTGCAGTCATTTACAAAGGAAAGAAAAGCAGTATCTTCATTGTGTCACAGTGTTGAAAATGATATTTCCTATTACTGGGCTGTGAATCATGTATAATCTTTCAGATTTTAATTCTCTCAGATGGGAGTAGGAAGAAGGTTGGTGTGTGGTTTTGAAAAGAAGATGTGTAAGTGCCTTATTTGATGTAATTTGAAGTCTGCAGTTTGAAGTGCTTTGGGAAGAAGAATTTGACATTATTATAAGTCCATGCTTTGCTCCTGTATTCAATAACATTTTTCATTCAAAAGATGATTAGTTTTTCTCAGCCACTGTGAAATATTCTAAATTAATCTATATCAGCTACATTGTCTCAGGTTTGATTATTTTCCAAGGATGAAGGTCATGTCTCATAGTTGCTTGGATATGACTTGTCATTCATATATGTCACATGCCCCTAAAAATAATTATGATGAATTGTATCTTCATGTAGAACTGTAATACACCAGAGCCTAGGGAAATAAGAGATTTAGTTTCTTAAAGTTCACAATGAATATATGAGAGCTGTGAAGAGTGTCTTTTTGCTCCAGGCAGACAACTTAAATGTCAGATGATAGAAAGTTAGTGTAAATCAGGCTATTTTGTGTTCTGTCTCTTTATACTCTGTAAGAGCATTCAGACAAAGGGAGGGTAAGATGGTGATTGTTTTATACAATTAAAATTTTCGAATTTTACTCCAACACCTGAATAACATGGTGTTTCATTTCATTGTGGTTTTTTGTGTTTTAAGGTCAATTTTCAAAATTGTCCTTAAAATGAGAATTTAAGTAGCCTGTTGGCTGGTGTCAGTGCCTGCAATATACATAGTCTGACATTGCTCTAGTAAGGCATATGCAGTGGTGAGGAATCTTTATGTTGCTGGTTTTTTTCTCTAACTTCTGCTGGTCACAGTATGTAGGCACCCATCTCCATGTTCTGAAAGGTAACCCCAAAAAATCATTGGTTTCATTCATTAAACATGCACTGCTTTTTTCAAGATTGGCTACTGTTTGCAAACTCTTTGAATCCTTTCATAAAAGAGATTTCTATTGATTTAATATAGATGCTAAATGAGATCCTTTGCTGCTACAAAAATGTACTACACTATCTTCCACACATTAATACTCATTCACAACATTTGTCCATTTAAACACCCACCATAAAATGACATTCTGAGTTGCAACTCAGAATGCAACTCTTTCTGAGTTGCAACCACACACCTCTCACATCATTCACCTATATCTGTAATTCCTCTCTCATTACAAGTTTTAATTGTGGTAACCCAGTGTCACGCTTTAACTCCAGCCAGTAACTAAACACCACCCAACTGCTTGCTGACTCTCCTCCACTGGATGGGATGGGAGAAGACAATTAGAACAGTAAAACAGAAAAATACTTATGGGTTGAAGTAAAAGCAGTTTAAGAATTGAAATGAAACATAATACTGCTAATAGTAATACTACTAATAATACTAAACATATTGTGATGAAAATGAAAATAATGGAGGCACATAAACCACAGGAAAGACAAGGGATGCAAATGGTAAACAATTGCTTGCCACCAACTGACTGACACCCAGACAGTGTCTGAACAGCTGCCCCCTTGCCAATACCCCCTTTAGTTTTATTGCTGAATATGACGTCAAATTATGAATCTCCTGAGAACAGCCGAGAGACTTTCTGCTCCTGCTTTGGAACTTCGTGCGAGTTTGTATTTCCTGTGAACAGCTAAGTCTGCGTGACCTCATGATAGATCATGTGCAAGAGCCGGCAGGCCTCCTTCCCTGTGGGAGAAGCAGGAGTGGCTGGGGGAGGAGCACAGTCCACCCAGGCTATTTAAACAGCCCAGGTGTGCAGAGGTAGGAGACCTTTGTGCATCAGAAAAAGGTCAGTCAATGAATAGGGTGAGTCATCTGGGTGTGTCACCGCTGTCTGTGAGATCAGTCTTCTGTAAATCTCTGGGCATGGTTGTAGCTCAGCTGAGGGCTGCTGTTAGAAAAACTGTGGGCACCCAGGCTGAGGCCCCACGCAAACATGTTGGTGTCCAGGCCTTGGGCTGTGGAGAGTGCCAGAGCCTGGCATTTGCAGTGGAAGATAGCAGAGATAACACGTGTCAGATGTGGACAGTTGAATGACCTACTCAGTATGGTGGCTGAGCTGAAGGAAGAAGTCACGAGGTTACGGTCTATAGGGGAGTGTGAAAGGGAGATAGAATGGTGTGGCCAGGCTCTGCCATCCCTGAGAGAGGGGCAGCAGGTGAGGGCTGTACAAGAAGCAAGGGATCCCATGCCCTCTTGCCTCCTGCAAAAGGAAGACCCAAGGGATATGGGAGAATGGAGGCAGGTCCCTCCCTGGAGAGGTGGGAGAGGCAAGAGAGGCTCCTCCCGACCTCCCCAGTCTTCCTAGTTCCCCATACACCATAGGAATGGGGTCCTTGGAACAGAAGGCTTGGCAAAAGTGGAAGACAGAGGCCTAAATGACACAGGTGGCTGGAAGAAAGATGATGAGTGTAATAGAAGGTGAGTGCCTTCCTTGCCTGCCTCATTTCCCCAGGGTCCTCTGAGAAATAGGTATGAGGCCCTTCTGGAAGAAAGCCTGTCTAATGGGGATGTGAATGACCGGCAACCTGCGTCAGAGGCCTTGCTGCAGTCACCTAGGCTTCCTGGATATATCACAACCTTTTCCACAATGAAGAAGAGTTGTGGTTGTTGGAGACTCTCTCCTAAAGGAAACAGAGGGTCTAATATGCAGGGTTGACCCTCATCACAGGGAGGTCTGCAGCCTTTCTGGAGCCCAAATTAGGAATATTTCTAGGGAACTTCCCAAAATGGTGCAGTCATCAGACTGTTCTCCACTACTGATTTTTCCGGCAGGTGGAAAGGAAGCTGCATCCTGGAGTCTGAGGGGAATTAAGAGAGATTTCAAGGCCTTGGGACAGTGGGTGAAAGGGCCTGGGGCCCAAGTTATTTTCTCTTCTCTACTTCCAGTATCTGGCCATGACATGGAATGAAGTAGAAGAATTCAGTCCAAAACTACCTGGCTCTGAGACTGGTGCTACAGGCAGGGCTTTGTGTTCTTTGATAATGGCTGGTATTACAGAGTACCGGGCCAGATGATAAGAAGTGGGAAAGGCTTATCTTCCAAGGGAAAAAGGATCCTAGGACAAGAACTATCAGGGCTCATACATAAGGATTTAAACTAGTTTCGAAGGGGCATGGGGTTGTTACCAGGTCTGCACCAGTGGGGCAGCGTTCCAGTGCTAGCACTAATATAGACCGGAAAGCCTCCCACCCCCCTAGGGTACAATTGGTATGCTCAGCTCACTCCCTGATATGCCTGTATATTAATGCGGACAGCATGGGGAATAAACAGGAGGAGCTAGAAATCCATGTGTGGTCAAGGGGTTATGATCTGGTGGCAATTACAGAGCCATGGTGGGACAGCTCTCATGACTGAAATGTGGTTATGGATGGCTATGTCCTTTTTAGGAATGACAGATGTACAAGGCATTGTGAAGGAGTTGCTCTTTACATGAGAGAATAACTAGAAAGTATTGAGCTCCATCTAGGAGTGGATGAGGGGAGAGTTGAGAGTTTATGGGTGCAAATTAAGGGGCAGGCTAGCATGGGGGATACTGTTATGGATGTTTATTACAGGCCACCTGCTCAGGATGAGGAATCTGATGAGGCTTTCTCCAGGCAGCTGACAGTAGCCTGGCAATCACAGGCCCTGGTTCTTATGGGGGATTTTAACTACCCAGATATTTGCTGGAAAGCCTACTTGGGTAGCCATTCACAGATCCTCCAGTGCGTTGATGATAACTTCTTGATCCAAGTGGTGGATGAGCTCACTAGGAAGGGAGCGCTGCGTGACCTGATGCTCACTAACAAGGGGGGTCTGATTGAAAAGGTAGAGGTTGAAGGCAACCTTTACTGAAGCAATCATGAGATGGTAGAGTTCAGGATCTTGTGTGGTAGGAACAGAATACCTACTAGGATCACAATCCTAGACTTCAATAGAGCCAACGTTGATCTTTTCATGAAATTGCTATGGGAAATCTCATGGGACAGGGTACGAGAACATAAAGGGGCCCGAGACAGTTAGTTGGCATTCAGGGACCACTTCTTCCAAGCTCAAGATCAGAACATCCCAACATGTAGAAAATTGATTATGGGGGCCAGGAGACCGCATGGTTAAGTAAGGAACTGCTGCGCAAACTCAAGTGGAAAAAGAGATTCTACAGGTCATGGAAGGAGGGACTGGCCACATGGGAAGAGTACAAGACTGTTGTCAGAGGTTGCAGGGAGGCAACTAGGAAAGCTAAGGCCTTTCTGGAATTAAACCTTGCAAAGGAGGTCAAAGACAATAGGAAGGACTTCTTCCAATACATTGCCCCCAAAAATAATAATAGGCCCACTGTTGAATCAGGTGGGTGCCTTGGTGACAGATGATACTAAGAAGGTGGAGTTACTGAATGCCTTCTTTGTCTCTCTCTATACTGTTAGAGACTGTTCTCAGGAGCCTCAGACCCCTGACAACCCAGAGGATATTAGGATAATGGAGGAGTAATCCCTGGTTGCTGAAGACTGGGTTAGGTAACAGCTAAGCCATCTGGACATCCATAAATCCATGGGTCCTTATGGGATGCACCCACGGGTGCTGAGGGAGCTGGCAGAAGTCATTGCTAGTCCACTCTCCATCATCTTTGGTAAGTGCTGGGGAACAGGAGAGGTGCCTGGAGATTGGAGGAAGGTAAACATCACTTCATTCTTCAGAAAGGGCAAGGAGGAGGACCCAGGTAACTACAGACCGGTCAGCCTCACCTCCATCCCTGGAAAGGTGTCGGAACACTTTCTCCTTGACTCTGTCTCTAGGCATATCAAGGATAAGGGGGTCATTGAGAGCAGTCAGCATGGGTTTACTAAGTCATTTTTGACCAACCTGATAGTTTTTTATGAGGTCATAACCAGGTGGATTGATGATGGTAGAGTAGTGGATGTGGTTTATTTTGATTTCAATAAAGCGTTTGACACTGTCTCCCATAAAATCCTTGCAGCTAAACTGAGGAAGTGTGGTCTGGATGATTACGTAGTGAGGTGGATTGTGAACTGGTTGAAGGAAAGAGTTGTGATCAATGGGATGGAGTCTAGTTGGAGGCCTGTGTCAAAGTGGAGTCCCTCAGGGGTCAATACCGGGACCAGTATTTTTCAATACATTCTTTAACGACCTGGATGAGGGAACAGAGTGTGCTCTCAGCAAGTTTGCTGATGACATTAAACTGGGGTGGAGTGCCTGACACACCGGAGGGTTGTGCTGCCATTCAGGGAGACTCAGACAGGCTGGAGAGTTGGGCAGGGAGAAATTGAATGAAATTCAATAAGGCCAAGTGTCGAGTTTTGCACCATGGGAAGACCAACTCCATGGATCAGTATAGGCTGGGGTTTGGCGTGTTGGAGAGCAGTGAAGGGGAAAGGGATCTGGGGTCCTGGTAGATGGAATGATGACCATGAGCCAGCAGTGTACTCTTGTGGCCAAGAAGGCCAATGGTATTGTGGGGTGTATGAGAAGGGGAGTAGGTTAGCAAATTGAGAGAGGCTCTTCTCCCTCTCTACTCTGCCCTTGTGATGCCACATCTGGAATATCATGTCCAGTTCTGGGTCCCTCAGTTTAAGAAGGATAGAGAACTGCTTGAAAGAGTCCAGCACAGAGCCACAAAGATGATGAAGGGGGTGGAACATCTCCTTTCTGAGGAAAGGCAGAGGGAGCTGGGTCTCTTTAGCTTGGAGAAGAGGAGACTAAAGGGTGACCTCATTTATGCTCATAAATATGTGAAGGGTGGCTGTTGGAAGGATGGGTTCAGTGAAGACCAGTGACAAGACAAGGGGTAGTCGCTGCAGTTTGAAACATTAGAAGTTCCATGTGAACACCGAAAAAATTGTTTTCCCAGTGAGAGTGCCAGAGCACTGGAACAGGCTGCCCAGAGAGGTTGTGGAGTCTCCTTCTATGGAGGTATTCAAAACCCATCTGGACACACTCCTGTGTGAGCTGGTCTAGGGAATCCTGCTGTGGCAGGGGTGTTAGACTAGATTATCTTTCAAGGTCCCTCCCAACTCCTAACAATCTGTGATTATGTGATTCTGTGAATATCTCTTTCATTTTTTGCGGTCAGCTCTCCTAGCTGTGTCCCCTACCAACTTCTTGTGCACACTGAGCCTACTTGTTGATGGAGTGGTATGAGAAGCAGAAAAGGCCTGGACCCTGTGTAAGCACTGCTCAGCAATAATGAAAGCACCTCTTTATTATCAAATTATTTTCACTACAAATCCAAAACATAGCCCTATACAAGCTACCATGAAGAAAACTAGCTCTATCCGAGTGCTGGCAGCCCAAAAAAGTGGAAAAATACAGAACTCAATGCTGCTGGTGGGCCTATGGTGAGAAGATCAGACACATTGACTGGACAGAAGCCTGATGTTTAGTGTTGACAGGGCATGGAGAAAGAACTTGAAGTGGGCAGAAGCTGTACAGTCCCATTCTTCCTCTTTTAAAACCAGGTGCAACTGCAACCCAGAAATGTTGGGTACAAGTTGACCATAAGGACTGGTGGCTTGACCACAGTCCCACTCAGGCACTTCGCGATGAGGTAAAAAAAATAACCCAATTTCACACCTAATTTTGGAATGAGAATATGACACCAGATGGCAGGGACAGATTGACAGATTTGCCCTCCTTGCCTCCACAAAAGGGTTGTTTTTTGAAAAGTTTTGGTTATGCTGAGGTTTTCCCCAGGAGATTAGGTTAGTGATTGCAATCGTGTCTTAGAGCTATAGCTATTCTGCACTATAGTGCATTTCTTACTGGCAATCTTAAAAATCTCTATATGTTGTATGTGATTAAACTATACTGTTTGTGCACCCTGTGTTGGACCTGTAGTCACAGCAATAGCTGACATATCTTATCAAATTTATCCATCGCTAAATGCAACATTCAGCCAAAGCCAGCACACCCAGTGATACTCAGGTAATGTTATTTGCAGTTTTCATCTGAAAGTATCTGATTTACCAGGAATTCGGTAGATTTGTCTGATGTTATAGGCCTTGCCGCTGCCTGGCTCTATGTCTGTTGCCCAGCTTACTTTGTCACAAAAATTTCGCACAATCCCCTCATTCCCCATTCCAATAGAGGTAATTTGTCTACAAATCACTTGTAAGGATGCTTATATCGGCTGACTCAAAGTGCTACAAGATGAAATGATTGCCCTTAGTGACTTCAGAGATTCCATGAATGTTAAAATTTAGAGGAACATAGATTTTAACTAATATAGGAAGATGCCTCAGATAAATAGTTACATATGCAAGGGTGAATGGAAATGAATGATATCTGTAAGGATATACTAGAAGGGTGTAAGTAGGTTGACTTAGTGAAGGAGAAGGTTGATTAACTTCTGTGACTCAATGATATAAGAAGACTGAGTATACAAATTTTGTCTGACACTAAAAGTTTTATGCAGTGATATTGGCAGTTTTGAGAGTTTTCTGTGAACCAAAGTACTGTATTCAAGGCCAGGGAATGTGACCCTGGGCAGCCTGTTCTACAGGTTGGCATCCCTGCCCATGGCAGGAGGGTTGGAGATAGACCATCTTTAAGGTTGCTTCCCACTCAGGTCATTCTATCAATCTATGAATATATGAATCTACAAATCTACTATACCCAACAGCATGGGAAGCAGATATGGATGCTTGTAGGTTCTTTATTAACTCCGAGTTGACAACATGCTGTGACTTTTCTCTGCATATTTATTTTAAGGAAAAACATTTATGAGTTGAAGTTAGGGGTGTTCTTTATAAAGATGAAAAGACTGTGATACTACATCAAAATCTACTTTATGGTCCCACATTGGGGGCTAGTATTTAATTGAGAAGAAAAATATATTGCTTAAAAATTTCTATACACAAAATGATTAAGAAGCCATTGGTGCTGGCATGTTTAGATGAGAAGACTGACTAAGTTGCTGGGAGTCATACCTTACAAGTGAGTGAATATGTGCTTCCAGTCAGCTTTAAAAAAAAAAAAAAAGCTGTTCTTAGAATGAGAGTTAAAAGACAGTAGTATCTCTACTTAGTCATATCTTCAAATAGTCTTGACCTAAATAAGGCCTACAGCCATTTTACCACATTGTTGCAGGCAGTATTTTAAAAGGAAATGGATTATTTATGACAGCAAGACTTGCAACTCATAAGCAAGTTGTAGTTTATAAACAAGCTGCTAAACCTATTTAAAAATAGTTTTAGTTAATGACATAATGTTTTTCTTTGTTTTATTTTTCAGATAAAAGGCAACAAAACATTTAGAAGCTGAGATGAATATGCAGGATCATGCTGTAATTCTGGGTAGCTGAAAGTACTGGAACTTCCAACAGTAATATGGTGCTGTGTAAAACATATTTAGTTTAGTAACCTATTTAACTACTTTTCTAATATATGTACGCTCTATATTAAAGTTTATATCTCTGCCCTAGACAAAGGTTATGGGGATAAGTACTGTCTTTTAGCATATCAGAGAATCACAGAATCACAGAACATTAGGAGTTGGAAGGGACCTCGAAAGATCATCTAGTCCAACTCCCCTGACACAGCAGGATTCCCTAGACCAGGTCACACAGAAGTGTGTCCAGACAGGTTTTGAAAATCTCCATAGAAGGAGACTCCACAACCTCTCTGGGCAGTCTGTTCCAGTGCTCTGGCACCTGAACTGCGAAAAAAGTTTTTCTTGTATTCACCCGGAACCTCTTATGCTTCGGCTTACGATTGCCCCTGATTGGGCTTCACTGAGAAGAGCCTGACCCTATCCCCCTGCCACCCACCCTTCACATATTTAAAAACACAGGTGAGGTCACCCCTTAGTGTCCTCTTCTCCAAGTTAAAGAGACCCAGTTTCCTCAGCCTTTCCTCAGAATAAAGATGTATATGAAAATAATAAAGTTGGGAGTGGGAGGGAAAAGTCATCTTTCAGTCATATTATCTGCTCTTCTAGTCTGAAATGACAGTGACACGTTAATGCTGTAATGCGTCCAAGTTTACTTTGATGTTATTCAGGTAATTTTAGACTAAAGTGGTTTTGACACTGATGGAATAAATACTCTGTGGTTTTGTATGCAAGAAGAGTTCAGTTTGTCTTTGACTATAAATATTAATAGTTACAGAAAATCTGTAGCTGGCAGTTTTCATTGGATGTTGTAGCACTGTTATTTTGAATAATACTATATATTAATTTATGTTTGGTTAGGGCTGATGTTACTCCATCCATTCAGCAAGCTAAGGGAAGACAGATGATCCGACTCAGAGTTTGCAGACAAAAGAGTGCAGAGTTAAAGAAAAAAAAATATAATTTATTATATTATTTATTCTATTTATCCATATTTTACAACCATCTCCTAGTCTGTGCAAATAAGATGACAGTTAGATAGGACTCTTTGGTGAAAATTCATTTGGTTGGTTTAAAAAAATGCTTTTAATTTTGCTCCAAGAAGTAGTTCAGGATGGAGCTCCTGTGTTGCAGGTTATTCTATCATTCATGGAAGGCATTATTCAATAGATGTCTTGACCAACTGGAAATATTTAATGTTAGTCTCTAGGTTATAATCCAACTAAGATGATATAAAAGGAGGAAGAGAGATGCAAAAACAGAAGGAAATCATCTGACTTCATTCCAGACTATTAAATATTTGGTTTCATGCCAAGTATCATCTCAGTTTCAGATGGGCTAATATACTGCATCTCTACTAAAAGAGTAAAAGGGAGAAAGGGAAAATGAGGATAAGATCATATCTTTTTATTGTTTGTTTTGGGTTTTTTTTACAGAACTATTTTTAACCAATCTCAAGTTAAAAATAACAAATATGTAGTTCCCCTCCCCTCTTTAATAAATGGTTGGCAAGTTGCCAGAGAAGTTCAGTTACTCTGATTATTCAGCTAACATTGCCTGGCAAGAAGCGAACTTTTTGATGTTCAGAACCAAAGGTTGACCTCCATAGTTTGTATTTCTGCCTCTCACTTTTGTCTCTGCAGAACAGAAAGCAGAAGCTGCACTGTGCACATCACTTCAGCAGTCTTAAACAAATTATTTTCCTTTGCGGTCCTCATGAAAATTCTTCTGTTTGTGAGGGACTGTGGGTTTGAATCACAAAACCACAACCTTTGAGATATAATTTTGGGCTTGAAGACAGTCAAATTCTTTAAGCACAGCTTGTTCATAACTTTGAAGTTCCATTTTGCACCCAAATCATGTAGAACTGTGAGTTTTGTGTGATTATGAAGCAACAATAAGAACTACGAATCATTTGCTCCAGATTTATGACTCTTTGAAGATTACAGACATGAGGCTTTTGTTGGCTATGATGTACCTTATATAGCTTCTGGGTCTGCTGCAAACTGTCCATGTCATTGAAGTACACATGAAAATATAATGGTTTGAGATCAGTCTAAATTTTCTTAAAGAAAAAAACCTGCATTAGTTCTAGCTACCTTCAAGCACTCAGTGTGATACCTATAAAAACAATCTAGTCAGACCTATGAAGGAGTTCCCATTTGGCAGGACTTGCTCCCTCAGCAAGTTTGCAGACAACACCAAGCTGTGTGGGACTGTTGATACGCTGGAGGGGAGGGATGTCATCTAGAGGGACCTGGACAGGCTGGAGAGGTGGGCCCATGCCAACCTCATGAAGTTCAGCAAGGCCAAGTCCAAGGTCCTACATCTGTATCGGGGCAGTCCGAAACACCGATACAGGCTGGGTGAAGATTGGCTTGAGAGCAGCCCTGAGGAAAGAGGCTTGGGGGTGCTGGTGGATGAAAAGGTCAACATGAGCTGCCAGTGTGCGCTTGCAGCCCAGAAGGCCAACCGTATCCTAGGCTGCATCAAAAGAAGAGTGGCCAGCAGGTCAAGGGAGGTGATTCTCCCCCTTTACTCTGCACTCATGAGACACCACCTGGAATATTGCAT
>VWZX01010249.1:0-25889 GCA_013399015.1 Galbula dea
CATCCAGAGCTCATTAAAGTCAAAGGACTGTGAAACAGTACCATGCCCTAAATAAGGTACTAAACAGATTTACATTAAACAAATCACAAATAAAGACTTAGACTTTTATATAACAGCAACAGAAATTCATCATTATGGGTAATTCAGAAGGAAAAGCACAGAGGCTTATAATGCAACGGAAGCACAATGTGGGTGCTTGCATTCAAATTAGTAATCCAAAATGTTACTACTCAACTGCTGCCCAACTATGGAGCAATCTGAACTCTGAAAGCATCTTGGGTGGAAAAAAACTTTCTGTTTGCCTTGTGGTACTTCAGAGGGTGAATCCACAGTCCTAGCAGCCCCAAATTCTGCCCTCACAGGGCAGGCACATTCAGCCTAAATTTGTGTTGATCTACAATCCTACCCCAACTGGGATGAAGTGAGTACATGCTTCTGCTCCTTATCCTACAAGAGAGGCTTCATTACCTACAGGTTCTCATAGCGTGCCTCATACAAGCCTGTACATTCAGATTCTGAACAACAAGCAGTGGCTGGGTTTTCTCCGCATTGTTTTAAGTGTGCCTGGACAGAGATAATGGTTACACTGGTGTTCTTTTATAGATCCTGTTTGCAGGATGTGGAAAGCCCAGGCTGATTTTCCTTCTCAGTGTGAAGAACTTAATGTGATGGTAATATGTTTTAGTTAATAAGCTACTATAAAGAAAAAACTAGCCTGTGAAAGAAAAAATAGAGATTTACTGTTTCAGAAAATCAGAAATTATTAGAAAGTCTGGTGCTCAGGGTTTTAACCTAAATATAGAGATTCCAGTACCTTGATCATGTGGAAGTGTTTACTTTTTAGGGAGTGGAGGGTTTGACCTCTGTTCTCTTCTTGTTTTCACAAATGAAACTCTTTTTTTTTTTTTTTTTTTTTTTCCCNCATCAGGAAACAGAAAGAATGCTGTCCAGTGTAGCCTGGAGGCTGATGACTAAGAGACTTTCATGGGAGGCAAGCTGAACACTCCCAGTCTGAGAAGGAAACAAACTGGTCTTACTGTATCCTAGATAACCAGACATAAAAGACAGGGTGGGCTCTTTGTTGTTCAGATAAAGCACCTAAATACTTATCTTCAGGAAAGTGTGCATTTTGAATCATAAGAATGGGAGACGGCATCTTGCAGACCTGATAAGTGGTAAAACAAGAGAGAGAAGGTGACTTTATGCAAAATCCCATCTTCTACATTTCTCTATAACCTTACATAGCTCATGAACTACATAACATTAAGATACCCTTCTACTGCAAGGACAGACCATGAAGAACAGCAGCAGCTAGGCAGATTTACCACGTGGCTATTCAGAAGAACTCTTCTGGTCCATGAGAGGTTTGTGGTTTTTTTCCCTTGTTACCACCAGTTACACCAAAGTGTGTTCATACCTAAATGTTCATTGTTTCATCTGATACAGCTTTAAACTCTTTCTTGTGCATAGCTTCAAAACCCTCTGCAAACAGTTTCATTTCTGTCATAGATAAATAGATCACTGTTTTAAGTTGCTGTAACCTGCACTGAAGTGAATGGTCACTTACATGTACACTGCTGAATGTGATGGAGTTTGCTCCAGATGCTTACTGTGACCAGTGCATTTCTCCACTCTGTCCCATTAATATGTTGTTCTTATTATGACACTTTCATCTGTTGTTTGAGTTGGTGACAGACATCAGATTAATACCTTCTAAAACCATTGGCAGATCTTGTATTTGTATTACTTGTATTTTTATGCTAGTTTAATGAAAAGCAAAATATTCTAAAATCAAATTATCACAAAATGTTGCAAATGTTACACTAAAATTTCTCTTCTTTTTTAGGCACTCAGTTACTGGATTTTACCACACCTTATCAATAGGCTTTATAGAAATTAGCTAGATTAAACAGATGATGATGACCATTCCTGAGTAGTTTTTCAAGGTGTTTGTCAAATATAAACAACTCAGGTTTGTTTTGTCTCCTGCAAACTGAAAGGAAATAGCTTATTTCTACTTGAATGAAAAAAGGTTGTTTTTCAAAATTAGAGCAAATGGAACTAATAAACCAATGTGTACTTCTTATCCATGGCATTTAACTTTGCTTATAGAATACTGTATCAGAACATAAGTAGTTTGACAAAAAACTCTGCAGAGTTAAAACATATGAGCCAGAACTAACAAGAAAAATAATAGAGGGCTTCATTAATGAGCTCAAGCACAGTCTGATTTCTTTTCCTGCTACCAAAGAGGAGAAGGAAGAACAGATTTGCATTTCCCATGCTGTAGTATTGACTTCTGTCCAGATGAGGATTGCAGTTCACTGTCTTCTAGAACATGACTACCAGAGGCATAGGATGCTCAGAGCAAAAGGACACACTTGTCTCAGATACTGAGATTGGGAGGTGATAGATGGAGTAAGAGCACTGTCCTTAGCTGTAATGGGTTAAAAATGTAAGATGGTTTTCAGGGGTGGCATTCCTGTTCCCAAGGAATGTAAAGGATGTCACTGAAAACCAAGAGGCACTCATACCTATTCCCAGGTCTGAAGGAGAAGCAGCAAACCATAAACTGAGTAGAGATTGGGAACAAGTGCTCTGAGGGAACTGCTGCTTTCATACTTTGATTCATGTATCAACAATCCTATGAAAGTACACCTAGCAAGGAAAAGTCAAGAAGGTACAACCGCCATACACTTTGCAAGCAGAGGATATGCTTACATACCAGAATGTGACCTGTTTTTCGTAATCTGGGACAACATTGTGTTTGCATTTAACAGCTTAATTGTCTGTTTCCCTCAGCATAGGACATGTGGAGCAGCAGAGCCTATTTCCTTGAGAAAGCTCTGATGCTACAAATGTCCACAGGCTTTAAATTAAGTAAATCAGTGGTCTTACTGCCAAGAAGACTTGAAATTAATTGAGTGCAAAAGTAGTTTGTAGAATGGGAACGTAGGGTGCCTTGACCATTTGGAAAGAGCACTTGCAAAGGAGTATAATTAAGTCTCTGGATCCATTCACTCCTTATCGTCTCTGGCAACTGAAAGACCAACTAGTGCCAACTCTTACTGTGATTTTATATAAATATATTTGTCTATATGCATGTGTGGCTTCTCGTTCATGGAAGATATATAAATGCATGTGTGGCTTCTCAGGCATGGAAGAAGTGGAAGGAAGTAATGAAGATGATTCAGAGGTGAGCCTGCAGAAGGCTGCCCCACAGCTAGGGCTGGGCCCCAGACCCTAGGAACACTTGATCAACTTAGATTCCAGGTGCTGGGCTTGTTCCAGTTTTGGGAGTAAACTTCCCTTTGAACGTGGTTCCCTCCTTACCTTCCGAGCTCTCACAACTTCAGCTACCCCCGCGATTCTACCGGGGCTCTCTCACTATGGCAAGGCGACAATGATACGTTTCCAGTGGGAGATCACGGGTCACAGGTTGTGACGGATGCGGGGCAGCGTCGCCGAAGTAGTCCTTTAGATGGGTGAAAGCGGCCTCAGCCGCCCGCTGTCGCGATATGGGCACCCGCCTACCCGCTGCCGCCGAAGCCTCCTGTTGCTATTTTTGCTCGCGCTGTCTGGGCGGGAGGAGGGAAACAGTGAGGAGTAGCTGCCCTGTGCGTAGCCCGGCCTTCCCCGGCTCCCTCTGCTCCGACCGCCGGCAGGTAGGGGCGGGGCGAGGCGGGCTGGGCTGTCCTGACCGAGGCAGACAGCAACAGGAGGCAGTGAGCAACCCCCTCGCCCGGCCCGCTGCGGCCCGGCCCAGGCGGGGCGCCCGCGCTGCCGGTGCCCTGAGGCGCTGTGGTGTGCTTTCACCTTCCCCGACCGGCGCCCCTTAGCGGCTCTCTGCCCCTCTCCCCTCAGCGGGCGGTGGGCAGGCGCCGCTTGGCAGCCCGCGCTTGGCAGCCCGCGGCCGCTACCCGCCGAAGGCACTTCCTTGCAGCGAGCACATACTACGGTGGCGAGGCGGAGGTAAGCGACGGCGGCGGCCGGTCATCCCCAGCTCCAGGCCTGGCGGAGGGGCAGCCGAGGCCTGCGGCCGGGGCGGCGGTGGGGTCTGCCGTGCCTCTGCTGTGGGCCGGCCCCAGGGAAGCGGAGCAGAGCCGCGCTTTTTGGGGGAGGTGGGGGAAGGAGGAAGAGCTGTGTTTAGCTTTGAGGAAGTGAAGGAGTTGAGGAGAGAAATCAGGCACCTCGCGGCGGGGGCGGCTGCGGCTACCGGAGTTGGTCCGTGCGCTGTACCCAGGCTCAGAGGTGGCCAAGAGGACACGGCTGTCAGGCGGGTGGCAGGTCCGGCCCGGGGCACCTCTCCGCGCCCGCGGCGTGGGTAGGACGGGCTGCCGTCCTCCCATCTGTCACGGTAGGGTTGTGCTATCGGTCATAACAGAGCCCTGGTGAAGTCTTGGCAGTTGCTCTGGGAACAGTATTTGTGTGGCGCGGCTGGCCGGACTGGCGGGGTCGGGCGGGAGAGGAGCGGGGTCGGCGGGAAGCCGGTGCCACGCTTCTCAGCTCGCAGGGTCCTGGCAGAGCTGGCTTCTGGTCTGAGTAACCGGAAGACGTGCTTGAATTTCATTTGCGGTAGACCTGATGTACCACAGTCTCCTAGTTCTCACTCTTGCCTCCACCTTCCTCACCCATCAATGCAAAATCTCTCAGTGTTACTCCTCCCAGAACATGGTCCAGAGCAGCATGTCCCCCAGGGGTAAAACTAACCGTTCCTACAGCAGCACAGTTAGAGTTTAACCTTAAAATCCCACACACACTGGCCCTTTGTTTTTATGACCCTTTAAATTCACGTACTAAATTAACGGGGGAATGATCTCCTGAAACCGCGTTCTGAGAGGTATGAAACAAATGTGGCTATTTTTAGTGCAGATTGAAAAGATCGAGACCTTTGTATGCTGTGTTGTGTTTGGGATAGAGGCTAATATGGCAGATCTGCTGTAGGAACCTTCAGTAGTGCAGATGGTGGGATTTCTGCCTGCCATTAAATACAAAGATTTAATGGATCATCGTGGGTCAAAATTAATAAAAATATACATCTCCTGGATAGCAAATACATCTGAGCTGATGAATATGATTATACTTTTAACACTTGTAAGTGCTGACATAGAAACTCATTGTAGCTTGTTTTATAGAATTGCTGAAAAGTCATAGGTAATATGAAGAAGTAGAAATGCTTGCAGGTGAGAAAAATGACAGGCTGGAAGGAATGTGAAACTTTCAATTATATGTAGATGACTTGACACTTTTTAATTTGGTTAACTGAAAAGTTGGATGCAAGTATTTTGGCTGTGGATATGTATTTGAATAAAAAGGAATGGCATTCAGAATGTAATTTACCCAGCAAGCTTTCTTCTACAAAGATTTTGTTTAGTGCATTGCAGTGGTAAAACAGACCTGTATTTTGCTCAGGTCCTCATGAGGCTGACTCAGACCTCAATCATCAGCATATTAATTTCTGTGGACTCTATTAAGGAAGTAGCAACAGGTGTCAAGGGCAGGAACAGTGAGATATTATTTTCTTCATTAGATAGTTGACTATAAACTTGTATGTTTGTAATCAAGAACATATTACCATTTTGCTGGAATTTTTTTATTAACAGTCTTATTTTTTTAACCTGTTTGGGGAGTGATCTAAATGTTGTCTGTATTGGTAAATATTTTATGTGTCTTTATTACCAAAAAACCAAATTATTTGCTCAGAGTACATGGTTGAACATTATTCAGGGCCACATCTGAATCTGCTGATGGAATTGAAGAGAATCTTTTAAAAGTCAGCATTTAACACTTGTATGCAAAAAAAGAATAGAAATGAAAAATAATTTCTGAGGTAGATTGACTTCTGGACTTGCACATGCTGTTGCCCACAGCAAGCCATAGCTGCAGGAAGGAAACATCAGATAATAAGTAGCTATGAGATGAAAAGAACATCCTCTCAACAGAAGGGTGCATTGTGATTCCAGGTGCCAGTTTGAGTTAAAGTAAAACCATTTGAAAACTGAGAGCAACCTGTAGTATGATATCTAAACAATCTTATTTAATTATAGGAGATGGGTCAAAAATGCTGTTTGAAGCCTCAAGGAAATAGATAAAACTTGCAACTGGCTGTTAGATAGAACAATCATGGATACTGTGTTGTGATACCAGAGGAGAGAGTAATTTCATGCATATTAATGGAAACATAAAAGGACCTCTTCTCAGCAGTGACCATATCATGACATATGTAATACATACTTTCATTTGTAATTCTCTCTGTCCTGCTAGGTGGATGGAGAAACCTGACAGTGTGAGTGAAGACAATGTAAATCTCAGTCAGGAATCAGACAGAGAGGGAAAGGAGTGGTATTCAGTTCTGGCTTGCGTTTCAGAGGTCTGGCTGCAGGCCAGGGCTTCTCATAATCCTTTAGTATGATATTTCTGCTAAAATAATCAGCAGTGAAGTGCAGTTGGTCCCATTGTGTCTGGTTCTATTTGGTGGTAGGGTTCAGCACTAATGCCATGCAGAGAAGAGCTGAACAGGTTTATGCTCTTTAATACTAGCTGTTTTTCACTAGACATTGCTATATGATTGGAAGTTTTGCTTAGCTTCTTGGAGAGAAGAAAGAAAATTGACTTACAAAACCCCCCTGCTGTTATGTCAGCAGCCTGATGTGGAGTAACTGCACAGCTGTCTCTTGGATAAACTGCAAAGGCTGAGGAAGCTGGGATCTTTCTGTTCAACAACTCAGAGGTCAAAACTCCTCATCTGGTCGTTGATGTGTGGAAGCTCTGACTGTGTCCTCGCTTGATGCATCTTCTAAACTTGTCAGTTCTGCCGTTGGTCTCAGTGGTCTGACCACTATGAAACTAGGGAGAGAGCTGGAAGAGAGTGAAGGTTTGCTTAAGTCAATAGTTACTCTATGTTCTGAACAAGAATCTGAAACTTGGCTGCATGGCTGTATTGAATTTAGTCCAGTCCAGAAGAAACAGCAGAAGGATAACTCTTCACCACTGTTACAGTTTCTGTTTGTTTTAATTTGTATGTATTCATTTAGTTTAGAACAATCTCTCTCCCTTCTTTGCCTTTTTTCTGTATTAGTTTGGGTCTGCCTTGTTTTCCTGTAGCTGACAAAACCTGATTTCCAGTGCCCTGTTCTCCCAGGTTAATAACACAGTCTGTTCCCTGTACCCCACAAGATTCTCTTTCCTAACCTCAAGGCTGACCTGGCCCTGAATGGCACTCAAAGCCTATACCTTCTTCTCATGATAAAGTCTTTGTTCTCTTGAGAGAAGGTGACTATTAAGGAGTGCTGTCCAGCATGATGCACAGCTGCTTAGACAGGTACATTTGTGCAGGAAGAACCTGGGGGTCCAGAATGTCAGAAATACTTGCTTTTATAGCTGTCCCTATCAGGCTGTCCTGCCATCACCCTGACTTCTTTTGGAAGGTGTCCCTTTTAGTTTCTGGTGACACAAAATGATCAGAGTAGAACTAAATTTGAGAGAACAAGAGCCTAATATATGTATTTTATTTTAAACCACAGTATCAGACTTTGTTAGGACTGGACTACAGTTTAACGTTGCATGCTTTCTAAGCCAGGTCTTGGCTTGTGAGAAGTGGCTGGGTTGATCAACAATGAAAGAGAAGTTGAGGGCAAAGAGCACATGTGTCTGTTTCACATCAGTGAGTCAGTCTGGTGTCTTCTAGTATAGAAGGTGGGGTTAAATTTATTAGTGTGGTTTGCGTAAATATCATTATGTGTTACAGTTTGCCTGGCTGGTTTTGTGCTGATGGAGCAAATATGGCTAAATTAAAGCAGGTTAAGTAGTGGAAACATTAAGATACAGTTTGGAGAATATTAACATTTGTCAGACAGCAGCAAAGCTGTGAGCTGAGGAGTGCCACTCAAGCTCTTCTCAGCTCTGAGTGCAAGTGCAACATAGATCCTTCAGAAGATGCTGAAGGAGGGGAGAGAGAGGAGCTGTCCCATTTATATGCATGAGCACTGGGAGAACTAGAGACATTTATCCTGTGTGTGAAGCTGTCAAGGGAAGATCCTAGTTTAAGTGGAAGGAAAAAAATGAATGGCTTTATTTTTGTACCTTTTCTATTCTGTACTGGATTAAAGGTGAAATAAACATTTGGTCTGAAGAAGCTGTTTGTTAGTTAATCAGTCAGACACTTGGGAGGAAGAGGAAATTGTTCACACCTCCTGTAGCCATATGGATGGTAAACAGGTACAGCACCTTCAGAGCAAAGACATATGACCTGAGTGATGGCAATCAGCAATGGGTGAAAGTGCCAAATTTCAAGTGTTGGAGTCAGAGCAGAGATGGATGGGCTCAGAGCATGAAGACTCTTTGGCTGCAGTGTGTGCTTAATTTTATGGCTGGGGATAGGCCTGTTCAGATGAACAGAAGTACTTTTAGGTCTAATTTAAGTATGTACTTAAATACTTTATGGTCTTGAAGTAAAACCTAGTTCTTGTTGTAAACTTAAAGGACATTAATGCTGGCAGCATGAAATTGGAATGATTTCTGATGGGATTTACATGTAAATTAAGGTAAAAATGACAGGAGGAGGAAACAGAAAGAATGGTTGGAAAAGGGAGGTGAAAAATGCAGGATGGTAACGTACAGAATGATAGAGGTTAGATAAGGAGACCTGATGCTGCTAAATTTGTACTCTGAGAAACAGCACTTTTAGCCTCTCATCACGTTAGGAAAAAACCCTAGCATTCTGACATCTAGTTAACTGTTTTGATTTGGTATAACTGTTTTTCTTTATAAATAATAAATGCAGACATTGGAGTGTTTATACTGTTTGTTTTGTTAAAAAGAGATGAATGCCAAGAAGCTTTGCATTTATATTAAATACATTCCAGCAGTACAGTGTTTGAAGCACGACAGAGTATCAACCTGGTTTTTTTACATAGTGTTCAGTCCTTAGAGTTAGCATGCAAAATAATGTATTATATTGTGAATGAACAGATGACATTTATTAAGTACTTGTTCAAATAAAATTAAGAATGTCTGGTGCAAGTTCTTGGGGCTGTTCATGTTGTTTTTAATAGGTCTTTTCATGGGAAGCTCTTGGAAGGCTGAGGGTAACCTAGTGTCATGGTATTTAAACATAGGCAATTATAGGCCTGTCAGCTCCTCATCAGTCTCACACAAAATAGTGTAACAGCTGAAATCAAGTTCAATTAATGAGGAGTTAAGATGTGGTAGTGTAATAAATGCCAATCAATGTGTTTTCATAGACTATATTTTACAAAACAAAATTGATAGATAAGTGCAATTGTTGAATTTTGTTACTAAAACTGCTAATAGGTAATAACAATAGTGGTCTCTTGTCTCAGGTTTGTCAGTGATCAGGAAGTAGTCTGCTGCTAGATTTTTCAGATGATAATGATTTCTGGGGTGTTATTTAATGAAAAAGTCTGATTAGCCCATGATCACTTGGAAAGCTATACCCAAAAAACAACTCCATGTTAGTAGCCAAATCCAAAATCATTCACCTAGAAACAAAAAAGATGGGTGACATTTTCTATTTTCACATGTGATGGTGTCGCAGGAAGCACTGACTTCAGGTGTGATGAAGGTCAGAATAGCTCAGCTGGGTTCTTTCTGTGATAATAGGATTGAAATCGGCCACTGTGATCCACATACACCTGCCCATGAAACAGACACAAGCTAGAAAGAATGTGCATTTTTAAGTTTAGTTACTTGTTAGATGGTTTAGCAAGGGCCATAAAGCAACTTTTAAATCAGGACAGACTTTTTCCAAGCCATCTATTTAGCACTATTACGTTTGTTGGACCTGAAATAATAAGGCCCAATGTAGGGGAAACACGCTTGATATGTCATGGTAGATGATCAGTATGTCTCTTCTGATGTTAAGCTATTAAATACTTGTGTTACTGACTGTTTTTAATAGGGTTCCAGCACCTACATAACTGTTTCTGTTCCTTTCAGAACCCTTCTGCTCCTTAATCAAGGGAACCGTTCAGATACCATCATTCCATGGAACTGAAATATTGGTGAATTAGTCCAAGTTTCCTAAAGGACTGTAAAATGGAACCAATAACATTCAGTGTTAAAAAGTGTCAAACACCTAGCGATTTCTCAGCAAGTTTCAGTCTCCAGCTCGTTGGTTCTCTGCCAGTGCATTCCCTAACCACCATGTCAATGCTGCCTTGGATTGTGGCAGAGATCCGAATGCACAGTACAAAGTCTTCCAAAGAAGAACCTAGCGTCAGCCAAATCCGACTTTATGTTTCACCAACGAGTTTGCGCTGTGAACCAGACACAGGGAAAATCCAGCAGTGGGATCCTTTGATTTGTTCAACTTTGTTTGAACACAAGCCACAGCAAGTCCACAAACTGATTCATAACAGTCAAGATCCAAACTACTTTGCTTGTCTGATAAGGGATGGAGCAGCAAAACAGCAAAGTATCTGCTATGTATTTAAAGCTGATGATCAGACAAAAGTAAGTAAAAACAAAACAACAAAAGCAACAACAAAATAAAACCCAAAGCAACTGACCCTGGAGTTACTTTCGTGCTGTTTAAAACCTTTCACTAATGGTTAT
Source organism: Galbula dea (assembly GCA_013399015.1). NCBI lineage: Eukaryota > Metazoa > Chordata > Aves > Piciformes > Galbulidae > Galbula > Galbula dea. Next base: position 10,576 of record VWZX01010249.1, read on the forward strand.
ATTTGCAATTAGAAACTGGATCTCACTAAAACTTTACCAGAAAATGTCACCTTACTTGATATTAATGATTCATTTGAATTTGAACTGCTCAGTGTGTGAAGTGAGAGGTATGTATGTCTTCTACAGAATCAAAGCCTGAATTTCATCAGCTCAAAAAAGGTTTTAGTTTCTGATATGGGGTAAAATCTTGGCCCTCAAGTCAGTGAGAGTTTTTCTGTTGATGTCACTAGGGCTAGGATTTCATCCTTGAGTCACTGTGAACTTTATTTAATCCTGTGGTCAGACCTCTCAAATTTCTGTTTTCCTGAGCTGAGACCCATGCGACTGGGAAATAGGGATACCTCCTTTCTCAGAAGGAGGAGAGGGTAGAGTGGAGCCTCCATATGTAGCATAATTCCAGCCACAGGACGCTGGAAACGTGTTCCTAGCTCTGTAATCCACAGAGCCTGGCAGGTGGTTAATGGGAGAGAGGTCACAGTGCAGTGCTGTGACTGTGTTACACACAGGTTTGCTGCTATGTGGCATGAGACGGGGGTTGGATGTGTGTGTCTCATGCTGTAGGTGAGATTTGGCTCAGTCTGTAATTCCTAGGAGCAATTTGTGTCCTTGCTGAAAAGGACACAGTTTGGGATCAACGTTAAAAATAGTCAATCTCTTCTTTTGTTAGAGAGTAATGTGAGACAATAACTCTTGTGAATGTGTAAGGTGAGCAGGATTTGGCACAAATACGTTGTCATCTGTGGGAACAAAACAGTGACATCCTTTGCCTTCTGAGTGTAGACTCTAGTTATAATGTTGGAAGACAGTATCTTGCTACATGCTGCTTACTTGACTGATAGATGTCCTGCTGAAGCGCTTTGAAGGTATTATGTGAATATACACTGCACATGGGATTTACGCCATCCTGACCAATAGCAAAGCATTGTACAGTTCCAAATCTGTGTTCTCAGGCTTAGAGCTCAAAACATATGGAAACAGCTTTAGTTAAATCTCTTCAGATAAAAAGGCAGTTCTGGTAAGTTAGAAGACAAATACATCATAAATCATAAGCATTCAAGAGAGAAATCCTGTCAAGTTAAAATGTGGAATGCCACGTTTATGTGAGTAAGGGAGCAGAAATGAGAGATAGGTGTTTCAGAACTTGACATTGAATATAAATTGCTAAATGCATTTTGCAGTTTGCTTATGCAGTTGTTTTTGTTTGTGATTTTACGGGATTATGGTGAGTACACACTGCGATCGCTGCCAGTACATTTTCTTTTGCAACAAAAGTTGCAAAAAGTTCCTCATGTTTGATCAAATTCCTAGATGTTTGAAATGAAAGACAATAAAATAAATCTCTAGTTAAATTTGGAGCTGTATCTACATGTTTTTGGAGAGAACACACAGAATTTTTGGATGCCTATTCTAACTGCTTAGCCCAGGATTCACACAGCTCTTTGCTTTCAAAAAGTCCCCTTCACCTGGTTTCTAAACTTGTCTTGTAAGGGTTGTATGTTTCTCTTGATTTTTTTTTGCAGGCTAAGTTCCTAATTAGGAGATAGACATCTAATCAGCAGTTGTGGACCTATATTTTAAGAAAAGGGTAATGGAAATATCATGTATTCTTATATTCTGAAGTGAAGCCCTGTCTGTTTTACTTAAATTCAGTGTAGTTTCTGATGAATCTACATGTTAAGTTAAGTCCCTTCTGCTTTATAAGGTGTTACTCTGCTCTGAGTATTGTCATATAATGCCTTTTAGCTAATTGTTGTTTGTGTGTTTATTAAGAGGAGTGAACTGATGTTACCAGTTTTGCAGATACCCAACTTGAAAGCATAGGAGTGTACAGTATAGCTTGTTACAAATTGAGGGTGCTGTTTGTTGAAAGCAAGTGAGTTGAGATGGAGAATTTAGCACTGTGTTACTGCAGCTTATGTTGAACTTCAGAAGGAACGAATTTTAGAAACTAGCCCTTTGTAGCCCATGTGACTCGGCAGACTTCTGTGCTCCCACTCTTTCTCCTGAGGACTCTCTTTTTCCATTTGCTTCAGCTCTGTAAAAGAGACATAGCATTCAAGATAGGTTGAGTCACTGAGTTTATGTGTTGTAACAACTCTTTACCCAGCAATCTTGGACATCTAAACTTTTGTGATAATTACACTACATCCGTTTTTATTTGGAGAAACCAATTGGTTACTAGTTACAGTAATATTGTAAACTGCAAGAGCCACAGTTCTTTGTATCTGCATAGATAAATCTGTAGTAGGGTGTATTTAACAAAGAGTTCTCAGATTAGGTCAGGTCTGACAGAGAATTTGAAGTAGAAGATGCTTTGTGGCTTTGCAAATAAGTTTTGATTATATCCCCACTTTAGGATAAGCAGAATAAAAGGGAGCAGAAGGATGCATGTGGGAGAAATAAACTAGGAAGATTAAGGCAGCTGAGTAGAAAACTAAAGACTGAAAGCCTTTGAAGAGGAGAGAGGAGAAACTTAAACTTCATGCAGACAGGGGAATAGCACTGGAAGTGGTAGAAAGTACAGAAAACCAGGAATAATCAGGCTTTTAGCATCAGCATTGCACCCTGCAGTCCATTAACTACAGTTGTACTCTGTTATAGATACAAATTGAGCAAGAACGTGTACTTGATTAGTGAAGGGTTGTCTTGCTGTTTAATATGAAAGCATTTTGTTAATGGGAGATGATTTTTTTTTTCTGGGTAATATTTGGCTAAAATCTAGAATTGATGAGGGTGTGGCATGTGTGCAGTGTTTTTCCTGGATATGAAAACAGGGCTGTTGGGTTCATTGTTGCTTCATTACCAATTTATCTAGAAGAAATCAGTGGACAGGTAATTAATACTAGATACTGTCAGGGTTCTTTGCAAGGAATTCTTTGTTCTGCTTCTCTTTAGGAGTGAAAGAAAAAGCAGTGCCCTATTGTGGTCTTTGTTCTGTAGGATCCTGTAGGATTATTTCTATTGCATCATCATGGCAGTATGTTGCTCACTTTCTCTGCTGGTGTAGCAGTAAACAAGGAAGGACAAGAGAAGTTTTCCTGGCAGACTGTTTCTTGGCATATTACATGAAAACAAGTACATGCATTTAGAGATCTTTCCACTCCATTTGGTACTAAAAGGACAGGTTTACACTGCCTAGGGAGAGCTTTCCTTATGGATTAGAGTTCCCTTTGTGAGGTCTTTTGGAAATAGGATCTGGAGCCTTCTTTTCTTCTTCATGTATAACTTCAGTTAAGTTTCCACTAGTTGGAGATAGTGGAGTTTCTTATCCCTTCAGAAGCCCTCATTCTATGGAGGCTCTTATGGGGCCTCATGATTGAGTAATTTCTACCTGAGAGTGGCATTGAAGCGTTAATGCATGTTCTTTGTAGGTGTTCAGAGATGGAGCTGGATTCAGTTATGTTGCCTGCAGGGAGCTCGTGATTATGCATTCTGTGTTGAGTAATGGTGGTGGAAGCCAAGCAAAAAATAACTCTCCAGTAAATATGTGCTTGCAGGATAGTCCTTGCATCATAAGAATGCAGCCTTGTTGAACAGCTTGGCCAGAGTGCTTGGGTACTGTGGGAGAGTGATGCCTTAAATGAAAAGGTACATGCTGCCAGCTTACAAACCTTCCCAGCAACCTATGGTCTGATATTCGCTTACATTCTACAGAATTGTGATGCTATTGATGTCACTGTTGTTGTTGAAAACTGCATACATTAAAAATTATTGGAGTTTGTCCTACTTTTGAGATGTGATAGTTCCAAGGTATTTGTAACTATAGGTGAGGTGTGCTATTTACTTCATAAGCTCATTTTCCTTCTGCAGGGCACTTTAGCACGTTGTTGCTGTGACATTATCAGTGACTGATACATAACTAGAGTGTGAAGAAATGTAAAAAGTTCAGTTCAGATTTCAGAACAGTTAAGTTTAGTTCTTTTTTTTCCCTTCTAAGAGTCTGAACCCAAGTTGTCATAACAGGCTGTAATATATGCTTGTGTTTACCAGAGCTGTTAGTGCTATAATGGGAAAACAGTGGAAAGAACTGTTCTTTTCTGTTTTGTGGAGAAATGCTGCTTGTGATTTAAGCAGGATCATAGCTGCACAAGACATACACAGGATTGCTTGCTTCTTTTGAATCTTCATTTTATAATCTCACAAATCAAGGACAGCTTTTGGCTCAGGAAACAGGCTTCTGGCAGCTGTAGGAGTGTTTCCAGGAGAGATGCAGTGCCTGTGTGGTTGCAGCGGACTGAGACACCTTCTTGAGACCCGAGTCTGCTTAATGACTTTGCTTGTGCTAAGTCTGCCCCATAGCAGACACAGATAAGCCCCATCTCCTTATGCTGAGGCACTTTTTAAATTTTAGCACTTGCCCTGTTGGCCTGATTGGTTACAACAATCTCTCCTTTTGTCAGAGGTCTTCATTATTTGGCCTACCAACTGCTTTAACAATTACTATGTTTTTAAACAACCTTCACCTACTTTTATGAGTTAGAATAGCTTATGCACTTAAGTAGATCATACTGTATTACCTGGAATGCAGTACTCTTACATATTGTTTGTGATCTGATTACGTGCTGGAGAAGCTGGTTTCAGATAATCACTTAGCTCTCTGTGAGGTTAATGTTGGGAGTGAACTTTGCATTATTCATCTATAAAAGGAGTGGCAGAGGCCCAGTGACCTCCAGAGCAGTTGTTGTGAGGCTTAGCTTCATGACTGAGGATTCTTACACAACTTGTTTTTACATTAGATTCTAAGATACAGCCTCATTAAGTATCTCATTTTTAATTACACATTTTCCCTTTCTCAAAAGAATTCAGGCAAGATCTTTTTAAAGAGAGGGGATTTTTTCCCTACTATATTTTACTGTTTCATGAGTCTAGAGAGATAAAACATGCTGCTTCTTTTAAAAAAAGCATAAACCACTGAAACAAAATGAGGTAACTGAACTTGTTTCAGTGCAACTGATAGTTTGTTTTGGCTGTTTTCTACCTCCTATTCATATACACCTTTGTGGGTTTTTGGTGGAATCTGCATGATTGCAAACTGCTAGCACTGTTCTGTGGTTTAGGAAGTCTTTTCTGTCTCCCAAATGCTAGCTGGAGATATTAATGTAAAAAAACAGAAGGAAAAAATCCAACAGAACAAATGAAAAATCAAATACATATTTGTGCATGTACATAGTCTGGTATATAACGCAGATCAAAGTTTAGCTGTGTTAATCTTTAGAGTGTCCTGTGTAATGCAAACAGCCAGCTGTGCTTTGGACAGTCTCACAATTAGTCAGGCTTTATGTCATCCTGAGCCTGTACAGTATAACAGTGGCTACACCATCTCTATCCTAGGCTATTTTCAAAGGATTCAGGTATGTGAACTCTTCTTTCAGGCAGCTTTAATGGCAGTGACCCTGTCCCTAGAAGCATTATCTGAAGCTTTTACTGGGCTTTTGTCAGACCCTAGAGTGACTTTGTGACATCCTGGCTCAAGTGAGTGCTCCTGTGTTCACCTTCATTTTATAAGAAATACTGTGTCATTTCATAGAATGGCCCAGGTTGGAAGGGACCTTAAAGGTCCTGTAGTTCCAGCCCTCCTGTGATAGGCAGGGATGCCACCCACTAGACCAGGTTGCCCAGGGCTACATCCAGCCTTGCCTTGTAGCTCGTGTGATTGCCACACAGAGGAAGTCTTTTGTGCAATACCAGTGCTGTTTCCTGACTTAAAATCAGAGATAATGTCTTACTAAGGAAGATGAAATTAATCACATGGTTTGTAAAAAGATGTGTATTCCCTCTCTTACAGAGGCAGCAACATAAAAAATTGTATTTTCTTGTGGTTTCTTCAATCTCCTAAATCAAACAGAAATTTCTGCTACGGAATGACTGATAAGAACTCTTACTGTGCCCTCCACAGTATAATATTCTGTGTCAGATGACATTGTTAGCATATTTTTTAACTTAAATAGCATTGAAAGTAGTTGTGTGTTACTTGTGCTCTCATGTGCACTTGATTTCAGAGCCAGAGTTCATGCCAGGATTGTTTATTATTACTTCACTTTTTGTCTTGAGGGTTGTGGCAGAAATACAAAACAGTGGAATTGAGACTAAAACATAATTAGCAGATTTGTGATGGCTTCTTATCAGACTGGTAACCATTCCTTTTGTCCTACAAGGTCTGATGCTTGTAGCCAATGAAGTCCAGTACAGGTAATTACAGCCATAATGTCCAAGCATCCTCCAGAGTTACAGTAGAGTTTCCTTCAGAAACTTCCTCTTCACACAGAGAAGAGCTTCCTTGAGATATACAAAGAGAAGTTCCCTATTAACAACTTAGTCTGAGTCCAGCTTTTGGTGGCCCTTGCTTGCTGACTTGCACATTCCTGCCTTTTCCTCTACTCTTATATTATGCTGTGGCATCACTCAGTGAGGCAGTTCAGAATGATTTAAATATTCCAAATGGAAAACTGTTTCAGTTTCAACTAAAATAGTATGCTAACCTGATAACAGGGTGGTTTCATGGGCATCTTTGTGAGAGTCAGGGAGAAGCAAGGCCACACCATCTAGTACAGAGAGAAGGCTGGACCTCAGATCCCCAATTCAGTTAAATTGCCATGGGGTTTTAGTTCAAGTGTAGTATCTAATGATATAGCAAAGAAATCTAGGAGCTGTCTTCTGTCAGAAGATGTGGTTCTGTTGTTCTTTTATCTCCTGATCCATCCCTTGACCTGCATGCTCAGTGTTTTCCCTTGTGCTGGCACTGATGTTTGTCCAGATCTATGTTTGTGTTAGCTGCTTTAGGGGCTAAGGTAAAATAACTGAATTGCATTCTGCTCCAAACCAACTTAGTGCACCTCACTAGATCTTGGATGTTTTGACAAATTCCAGGTTGACATACATTTGGAAGCTAAAGTGAAAACATGAACTAATTTGGGACTTTTTTTTTGCTGGCACTTTCACAAGGAGAGTGTAGCACCAGAGGTACGCCAAAGGGATTGGGCTGTGCAACAGGAAACCTGGTGGTGTTTCTTTCTATGGTGACAAAGATCCTAAAAATAGGCCTATGAAGATGGAAGTGCACAGGGAGACTTGCAAGCTTACTTGGCCTCTAGTATGCAGAGCCACCTAGACACAATGTCACAGACTGTCTTGCTAGCATTGCGTGAAAAGAAATCAGTGCATCCAAAGATGGAATAGCCTTGCTCTCAGAAAACCTAAGTAGCATAGGAACAATCTGAATGTTGATAAATATCTTCTTACAGTCCTGTGTCTCTTGCTCTTATGGTGATGAGAGTGGAAAGCTTTTATTACATTTCCATGATTTACACCTAACTGATTTAAAATCACTAGTGAATCTGCCCTGGGGGGCTGAATGTGTTGTGAAATAATGTCATGTGAAAATTTCATAATTTTTGTGGCTTCAACCTTACTCCTGGGGCGGTTCCTCCACAGCCAAAACACAGGTTTCTGCAGAGGAAGAGAGAGTTGCCAGAGCTGACCAGCCAATTCATCCACTGCTTGTCCCTGGCTATCTTTCCAGGGCACTATTGCCATTGCATTTGTATATGATGGTGGTGCACTTCATAGAAATTTCCACCACATGGATAGTGTGCATTGGACTTTGTCTGGGTCTGTGGTTAACTACTTGTCATTCTGATTGTTATAAATCCTCTGAGCACAGCTAATTCCCTCAAGTGCTGGATGTCTCTCTCCATGGTGCCATACATTTTCCTTGAAGGGATACCTTTCCTGCATGCCTGACAGAAGCCACCTTCAGCGGCTCATGGCTTATGTCCTTTTCCAATTGCCTCATCAATGCCCCCTTCTTGAGACATGGATCCCAGCTGCTTGGCTTCTCTACCCTCTAATTCCAAAGTACTGGCCCTGTTAACGCAGCATCGGAGCAGCCAGGTAACAATATGCATGCCTGGATGGATGCCAAAATCCTTTCATGGATCTCACAGCTATTTCAGGGATAGGGCTCAGGTGATTACCTCTGGGTCTTCCTCCTGCTCTAGTGTTGACCCTGGTTCCTCATCATCCCTCACAAGGTGAACTGATTTTCTTGTGTGTTTCTTTTTCTGGTTAGGGGCAACTGTTACCAGCACAGGTTCCTTCTCTGGTGGAGCTATAGCATCTGCTGCCAGGATTTCAGTAGCCTCAGTGCCTTATAGTGTGTTTTTAGATCCAGAGACCTCTTCCCCTTAAGGGCACTGAATAGTGTTGAGAAGGACTCAGTAGGCATGGACCAGGCCCCAGCACATTGCAGACATTTGTGTTTCCTGGGAATTGCCAGGCTGACAATATACTTTGTCCAAATATTTTATTAGTTTATCAGGATTCTACACTTGTTCAGAGGTGAAATTCCAATACATTGGAGGTGACTGCTGCGCTAGGTGCTTGCTTGTTCTCTCCTACACACCCTGCCTCATTAACTACCCAGCCTCAGGGCAGATCTCTGGGTGGTATTCTTGGGAAAAATGTGTGTAACCCTATATAAGACCTGGGACACATTCAGGAGACACAGCAACAAGAGCATGCTGGCTTGGATGCCCTGAAGGTATTCAAAATTCTTAAAAGCTGAGAACCTCCATCTCACCCATAGATTGGTTGAGATCACTGATAAACAATTGTGCCACATACCAATACTATATTAACCTCATGACCAGTGCTATAATCATGCCACAGATCAACAATACCCAGTGCAGCAATATGATAGACCTGATCCCATTTCCCTGAGATAATGGACCACCACTGTGAACGTGGACTATTTAACTAATGGAAAACATATGTATACTAAAATAATTTTAACACGCTGTAGTCAGATTTTTCTTTATCTATCTCAATCCTTCAAGCCATACAAAAAGGATTATCGTGGTTTAGACTCAGCTGGCAGCTGAACCCCACAGAAGCTTCTCAAACCCTGCCTTTCCACCCCAACTCCATAGTGGGATGAGAGGGAAAATCAGGACTGAAATGCAAAACCCCATGTGTTAAGATAAGGAGAGTTTAACAGAACAATGCAAAGAATGAAGAAACAAGAAAACTAATCAAGTAATGTATAAAACAAGCATTATAAAATGCAATGATTTAACTTGGCACTGAGCCGTGGTCAGAAACTCGTGTACTGCCTGTGCCAGTGCCCTCCCCCTTAGATATCAGCCATGATCTCAGTATGGTATCACATACTCCGTTGGCTGATTTGGTTTTCTGGCCTGTGTGTGGCCTGTCCCAGCTTCTTGTGAGAAAATTAATTGTACCCTAGCTGAACCCACAACATCTTCAGATTTTATTGGAAAGCTTGAAGATAACTTAGTGTGGAACAGAAATGTGAAAATTTGAGAATTTGTTGAATCCACACAGTTACAGAAGTACAATGTAGGTCTTTAGCTGGGAGGCTGTGTTTATCCACACACTACCGCAGCACTAAACATGTTAAATTTCCCAGCTTCACAAGTGGTAACAATAACAAAATCAGTAACAGCAAAGTTACTCAGCTCACTTTACTGTAGTAAAGTCTGCCTTCTGCAAAGGTGTTGTATGCAAAACACACTAAGTGAATGGGTTTCCTCGTTGCCTTGCAGCCTAGTCAGAGCTCTGTCTTCAAGCCAACTCACAGCCAGCAGAAAATTATGGGCAAGTAAGAAACAAAGTATGAGTTGTGCCTGTGGAAAAGTTCTGAGTGAGAAAGGGAATGACTCTGGAAACCCAGGTTGCATATACAGAATTAAGAGTTCAGAAAATACTGTTTGATTGATAGTAACATCCAATATTAAGCTGAATGTATGATGCTACAAAGAGAAAACATTAATGATAAAGGAGATCCAATGTATTTCTTGCAAGTAGTTACCCACTGCTGTGGCTTGCTGAAGTTAATTTAATAGTAGAGGATGTTTAGGAAAGTGCTACCTTGTTAACCTCCAGAAACAAGACAGAAAGTCTAATTCAGATTCAGTAGATGGTTTCTTTATATTCCTTAAGATCATGAATTAGTTAAATTAGTTCATTATTAAATCAGTTAAATGAAAATTTAATTTAATTAAAATTTAATTATATTAATTAAATTATTTAATTAATGATCTTAAGGAATATAAAGTATGTACAGTTGTGATGTTTTTAAATTAGTTTTGTGGGTACAAGGGGCAGTGACAGTTGCATGCAATTTAAAGCCAGAAAGTATATTTTAGAGGTGAGAGAAAAACTTGCTTTGAAAACAAAATTTTTACTTAAAAAACCAGTCTTACTTAATACAGTATTAGTTCTTGTGGCACACACAACACAATAATATGTTGAGGACAATGAAAGAGTACATACAATGTAGGTACAGTCTGTTTTAAACATGTGGGAAGATACTGTATCTGTCATGTAGGTTAGTACAATCTCTGCAGACAGACTCAGCAGTGGTGCTGGCACGAATGAGATTGCAAGACTGGGTTCTACATCACTGATCTTTCCTCAAGACTAGTAAAAAAAAAACCTTTCTATTTTCTCTGCTTCACATTTTTTTCAAAAAGCTTGGGCTTTAGCTCACTTGGAGCTACTTAAATATGGATATTCATATCAGGCAATTGTATTTAATTTTTTTCAGATTGCAAAATTGCCCTAGTGATCAAATGCAAGCCATCCACATTAAAATATGAAAATGCCAATTCATAAATTATGATACTGAATAAACCACCTTCATGAAATAGTTAATTTTTCTATGCAATCAGTTTTTCTTTTAGAGTTTTGCCTGCATTGGGCTGACATTTAAACTGTGCCCTCAAGGTCATCCACTGTGGGCTCTTTGGCTGTAGTGGAGCAGAAAACCAAACCAGAGGAGGCATATATAACCACTGTATTTACTTTAGCAGCACAATCTCCCATCCTGTTATATGTCAAAGTGAATAATGGCAACAAATCACTATCATAAAATCAGTGCTTTCACTTGCCCGGTGTAGACACAGTTGTTCTGTATTTCTGTTTTTTTACCCTATCTGTGGACATCAAGTTATGGGAAGGGCTGTGGGAAATATTTTCCTAAAGAATGATTTGTGTGACTGGACAAATACAGGCTTAAAGGGATATGTGTGTCTGCCCTAAAGGTTGATCACTGAGGATCTGATACAAGGACTGAGTGGATAATACCAGTTTATACTTGGTTTGTCCTTTGTATGAAACTGCTGGTTGATGTGGACTTCTTTCTTTCCCACCCTCCCCCCACTCTTCCCGAAGTGATAGTAATTGAGATCGGTTGCTGGTCACAAAACCAGCTTTGCTGCTGCTGATTTCTCTTGCATTGGGTTAAGTTTGATGCTTCTTCAAAACTGATTGAATGCTTTTCATTTGCCAGATTCTTACTTCAACCCTTAAAGAGACTCCACAAAACTTAGTTTCACACACGAAGAATGTGCTCAACAATTGTATTCTTATTAATCATGATGGTGAGCTGCTTGTTGAGTTGCTCTCCAAGTAGCTTTGTTGCTTATACACTGTCCTTCTAATCAGAGGTAAAGAACTTTCACAAGGAGAATAAAAGATAAAATTTTATAACTCCTGAGATTTCTGGAAGCCACATTCAACACAGTGGTGCAAAATGGAGCTTGCAGCTAATGTCTGGTGGTATATTTAAATATATATGTATAAAAATATGTATATATAAAGCTGTGGCTAATGGAAAAGGAGGTGTTTCTTTGAGAGTCTAAAGAGCAAATTGTACGTAAATCTTACTTCTTGAGTCTTTGATGCTGAAAACCTCTATGCATTTTAAGTTTAGGCTAGTACCATTGAAGGGAACAGAAATACTTGTAATAGTGACATTGAACGTGCTTGTAGATATTTGTTTCATTAGCACCTAAAATATGTAATATGTTCTGCTTGTTTTTATCTTCAGAGTTTTTCCAGTGACAGTTAGGTTGTTCATATAGGAAAAATTCTGTAGTTTCTGTAAATAAATTCATTTAGAAAGATTTTTAATGAAACAGAAATACTTTTAAAACCAGATAAAAACAAAAATGATAACTATAATGCATTAAAATAGTCACAGTGATTAACGTAGTTGATTCAATACCACTGTTAAAGAAAATTTGGTTTCTTTCTTTGATTAAAAAAGCAAATAAAAGTATCATGTGTCCAGGAAGCAATAAACTACTAAAATCTAAAGAAGAGCAAAGCCCCATTCATCACTCGATTCTCAACTGACTACTAAAATCCAGCTTAGGTGTACATCTGCAAGTACAAATAGGCTTGGTCCCTACAGAGACCTGTAACTGAAACTGACTCGGAGGCATTTCCAGAAGTTAAGACCTTAGGGCCTCTTTAGTTTGACCTGCAGTCTAGCAGGAATGAGACGCTGCCATTTTCCTGGTTTAAGTGCATGTTTCAAAACGGCACAATAGCGGGTAATGATTTGCTGGATCGAGGCACTCTTGAGTCCCAAAGCAGGACCAGCGTTTAGGAGAGGAAGCAGTTGCTTCTGCAGAGCTCTGTGCAGTATTTTTGCTTCCACAGAGCATTTCTGACAGTAACATTTTCATACAGAGTCAGGCCCTTAGAAGCATTCTCTAATTGCAGGAAGTGAACTTCATTGTTCTTAAAAGGGATTAGTTCCCAGAGTGCATAACTCCTTTTTTTCCCCCCCACTCCTTTTCACTGTTTGCAGATTCACCATGGTTTGAGATGAGGTGTTTAAGTGCCACTTAGTGGCTGCCCAGAGTAAATGTAAGATGCTGTGATAGCTGTGACGGTTCTCACCTCTCCTGCTTCTGCTTTCCACTAGCAGGGAAATTCCTCACCTTATCTTCAAGATCCAGAACGCTTAAGCTAAGACAGGTTGCAGTTAATTAAAAGAGCCTGGTGGGCTTCAATAAGAATTTCAGTATCATCATTCTCATTTTACTTTTTTTTTCACAAGTTGTCCTTTTGAAGTTCTGTTTGGGTTCTCCTCAGAGGGGTTTTTTGTCAATAAATGCTTGTAAATGTGTTGTGGAATCACTATCCCTGAAGTTTTCAAAAAACATGTAGATGCGGTGCTTGGAGTCATGATTTAGTGAGATAGCAGTGTTGGGTGGATGGTTGGGCTCAATGATCTCCGCAGAGGTTCTTTCCAACCGTAATGATTCTATGATCTATGATATTTCACTGTGCAGTGAGTTAATAAGTGAAGGTACTGTCTCTAGAACTGAAATACTAGTATTCCTGGAAATTATTCTTAGATGTTTAAATTCACAAAACAAGACTTGTCCTTAGCTGGGATTAGTGTTTAGCATTAGCTGATGTTCTGGGATGTCTCAGTTTCCCTCAGAAAACTATCTGATAGATGTGGAAACAGTAGCTCTCAGTCATGTTCTGAACTTGATATAATATTCTTGTATCTGGATAAGAACCAAAGTTTCTCTTCTAGAAGAGGACTTCATAATATGATTTACATGCGTGTTATTAACTCTGTAATGAACTAGATGCATCCAGGGGACAGCAAACCTCAGAGTGTGTGCATTGCTTGTGTGCAGGCATCCTTTTTACTGGGAGGAGGTTTCCAGTAGGCATTCTGCAGGTAGGTTGTGTACTGCACAAGGGATGCTTTTTTTTTAAGCTCATGCTGTTTGGCTATATATTACACCTTTTTGCATGTTAGAAACAAACTGGGAAGCAAACTGTAGCTGGCCTACATTCTACTCATATGTTATGATGGAAACCAACAGGAGTCTTGAGAATGTTACATTCTGGGATAAAAGACCCTGATCAGCTAACTTCTGAGGTTGGATCTTTGTGCCTGTGAAAGCATTCAAGTATGTGAGCTCAGACACACAAGTCACAGTGATATCTGAACTTAGCAGATCACTTGAGTGAAGCATTCAGCTGTCTAGCCCATCCATTCAGCTTGTGCGCAGGTCTCTGCTGGAATGCCAGAATTCCCTAGTGGTACTGGGAATACCCAGGAGGGAGGAAATGGCAGAACCAGCCCAATCAGCCCATGATTATTTTATTGAACTTTATATATTTATATATTTATGTATTTCAGTAGTGTACCACACATGAAATAATATTTTGGGCTTTATTCCTGAAAATATGTACACAGTTCCCAAATTTTACCTACTCTAGAAATCTTGCCTGAAATGACGCTCACTTTGTGAAATGAGCTATCTAGCATTAGTAGAAATTTTTTCCCAGTTCAGGTGCCAGAGCAGTGGAACAAACTGCCCAGAGAGGTTGTGGAGTCTCCTTCTCTGGAGGTATTCAAAACCCATCTGGACATGCTTCTGTGTGACCTAGTCTAGGGAATTCTGGTGTGGCAAGGGGGTTGGGCTAGATGATCTTTTGAAGTCCCTTCCAACTCGTAACATTCTGTGATTCTCAGTGGTAAGACATGGTTAAAGAAGCCTGTAGTGAGGGAATGTGTTGTGGATCCTTGGTTATGCGATAGCTGACTTGGCTTACGAAGGCTTCCATTGTTCTGGCAGAGGAGAGGAAGCACAGTCAGCACATGTGGCCAAAATGTGCAGTGGTGTCTTACAGTAATACACCCTGAGCCCTTTGAAGTGATGCAGCTTTATCAAAACCATGAAAGAGCCATCAGGACAAATCCTGTTGCCATATTTTAAAAGTATTGTGTGTTGTATATTTCACAAACGTTTTCCAGTGTGTTTTTAAGAGTCTAAACAGTATTGGCTTAAAATAACTAAATGTGGAATGCTGTTTGCAAGGAAACCAGGAGCTGCAAACTTCTGAAGGGAAAGCTAACTGAATTGTGGGGAAAGTTGTTTTTTAGATCTGTAGAGACAGTGTTTGAATTTTGGTGGTATTAAAGATGGTGGCTTTTGCTGTAATTGAAAGACAGTATGACTTGACCAAAAATTCATAAAATAACAAGAGCAAGAGAATCATAGAATCATAGAATTATCAGGGTTGGAAGGGACCTTAGAGGTCATCTAGTCCAACCCCCCTACAGTGAGTAGGCACACCTCTAACTAAATCAGGTTGCCGAGCACCCTGTCCAGCCTCACCTTGAACACCTCCAGGGACGGGGCCTCAACCACCTCCCTGGGCAACCTGTTCCAATGTTCCACTATCCTCATGGTAAGGAACTTTTTCCTAATATCTAATCTAAACCTACTCTTCCCTAATTTATATCCATTACCCCTTGTCCTATCACTACAGGCCTTTGTAAACAGGCCCTCCCCAGCCTTTCTATATGACCCCTTCAGGTACTGGAAGGTGACTATTAGGTCCCCCCGAAGACTTCTCTTCTCAAGGCTGAACAATCCCAGCTCTCTCAGCCTATCCTCATAGGGGAGGTGTTCCAGCCCCCTGATCATTTCTGTAGCCCTCCTTTGGACCCGCTCCAGCAGGTCCATGTC